>PVIY010018831.1:0-46851 GCA_004026745.1 Myrmecophaga tridactyla | reverse complement strand
CTGTCAGGAAAGGTGGCTATGCAGTTTAGGCTGGTGAAGTTAAAGCCAGTTAAAGCCAAAAGCTGCCAGTTCTTAGGAAGCAGGAAGAGAGCGGGAGCAGCCTGCTATGTTTGCAAAAACTCTCCCTAAGATCTTATTTTATTTTATTCACATACCGTACAATCATCCAATTTTTACAATCATTGGTTCACAGTATCATCATATAGCTGTGCATTTGCCATCACAATAGATTTTTTAATGTTTTCATTAGTTGAAAAAAAAAAGTAAAGAAAGAACATCCAAAACATCACATACCGCTTCCCTGTATTTATTTATTTTTTGTCTTTTTTTTTTTTCTTACTCATCTGTCCATACACTGGATAAAGGGAGTGTCAGTCACAAGGTTTTCACAATCAAACGGTCACACCTTAAAAGCTCTATAGTTAGTCAATCATCTTCAAGAATCAAGGCTATAGGATTACAGTTCAACAGTTTCAGGTATTTCCCTCTAGCTACTCCAATACACCAAAACCTGAAAAGGGATATCTATATACTGCAGAAGAATAACTCCCAGAATAACCTCTCGACTCTATTTGAAATGTCTCAGCTACTGGAACTTTATTTTGTTTTATTTCTCTTCCTCCTTTTGGTCAAGAAGGCTTTCTTACTCCTATGACGCCAGGGCCAGGCTCGTCCCAGGGAGTCCTGTCCCACATTGCCAGGGAGATTTACACCCCTGGAAGTCAGGTCTCACGTAGAGGGGAGGTGGGGTGAGCTCAACTATGGAATTGGCTTAGAGAGAGAGATCCTGCCTCTCTTTCAGCTTTTTTCCTGCTGCGTTGGCATTTCCCCTAGAACTGGGTGAACGGAGCCTGAGCTGAGGGCTGGGGAAGAGAATGTGTGTCTGGGGTGGGGGGGCTGCGGGCTGTAGTCCCAGCTGGGAAGCTGGGGGGTCGTGAGCTGCCTTGTGGCTGCTCCATGGGCTCTGCTGTGGCCCCCGCCTCTGGCTGTGACATACAGCCCCCTTCATGAAACCAGACAGAATTAAGCCTTTTGTTTCCTGTTTGCTAGGCAGGCTTAAAGAAAACACAGAGGGTCCAAGCGGCTCCGGCTTCCAACAAGACGGCCTTTGTATTCATTTAATTAATCAGTTAGCTGAGGGGAAGGAGAGGAGGGAAGTTCATGTTATAAATACATGTTTTTCTTTGGCTTTCCTCCCCCAAAAGACAGGACCTGAATGGCATCCCCGAAGGGAGCCCCCCCAACACACACCTACCAGGGGCCTAGGGTCTGCCAGGCTGCGGCTGGGAGCCTCCTTGCTGTTCGTTTACTCCCCCGCCCCAAGGGGCTTTAGCCCTGATCTCTCTGGGCCCTGGGGAAATGTTAAACACTAATGGGGTGGGGGTACTGTCCACTAGCCTTTGGACCCCATTTCCCTTGTCCTTACCTCCCCCCGCACTGCCACTTGGGTGGGGTGGGGCCCAGAGCCCTGGGCCGGCAGTCGGCTGGGGTATGTGCTTCAGCGGGAGTCATCTAGGGAGTCCTCCCTGGTTAGAGCTCAGGACCCTGTCCTGGGCAGAGTGCGCCCCATCCCTCCCCTTTAGCCCAAGACTGCCGAAGGGCATGGGGTGCTCTGGGGAGGGGTGTGGCTGGGTTGGGGGCAGCTACCCTCACTGCTCCACCTTTATCTCCACAGAACGGGATTTTATTTTTTAACCTCCTTCGATGCTACTATTTAATTTTTTTTTTTCTTTTTAGAGATGGGTAAATTCACTCACTCCACCCCTACTCTCCACCCTCCCCATTCCCCAGCTGCCATATGTTTTTAGAATTTAAAAAACCTTTCATTAGGAGGTAAAATATTTGTAATCCCTTAATATATGGCCCTCGTAATGGAATTTCACTGTGGTAAAGTTTTCCGTATGTGCCCTTCATTTCAAGTCTTTGCTGGAATGCTCTGGTATCTGGTAACGGTGACTCTAGGCCTTCTGGACACGGCTGCCCCCCAAAATCCCCAGACCTGGTCCAGGGCTGGGGTCGTCAAGCCAACATCCGGAGTCATGCGGTGGACTCTCTTGGGACCGGGCGCTGCCACACAAGGCGGTGTGAGGTCCCTGCTTTCCTCCCACACCGCTTCTCGGGCTTTCCTGGCCCTTCAGTGAAACAGGAGAACAGCAGGGGAAGGCCAAGGCCTGTGTGGACAGGACCACAAGGCCTGGTCTTCCCTCTCTCACATGTTGGTGACATTCTTCCCCACTGAAAAGGGTCCACAGTTTCTAACCACAAATCCAAACACCCTCCCTTTGTTTTTTGCTTTTTTTTTTTTTTTTAGCATAGTCGAGCTCAGCTGAGCCCTCTGGTTAAGGTCAAGGCCTTTGGCAAACGGATGACGTGCCTGGGGTCAAGTCAGCAAACGCCCATCGATTTAACTTATGGGTGGCTGACGGGCGTGCATATCTGTACACCCAGCTCACACCCTTGTCAGGTCAAGGAATGAAACCCAGGACTCCAGAAATCCGTGTCATTTCCTGGAGGATCTTCTTCTTCTTTTTTATTTTTTAAATTTTTTTCATGTTTTTTTTTTAATTATTGTGAAAAATAATATATATACAAAAAAGAAATGCATTTCAAAGCACCCTGCAACAATTAGTTAGAGAATGGGTTTCAGCGTTTGATGTGAGCTACAGTTCCACATTCCTGGAGGATCTCATATCAGCCCTTTTTATTCACAAACTTCCTTTCCTCAAACCAGGGCTTTGTCTTTGCCGTCTGAGTAGGGAAAAATACCATGGGTGTCCCTCGGCCTGGAGGATGGGTCATGCGTTCAGGGCAAAGATCCGAGCTCGCCTTTGCTCGGGGTTTCCCGGGGTTGCTTTTTACCAAAGATCCATAGGGATAAACAGGGAAAGAAAAGACCCTAGAGAATGAGTGTTTCAGAATCGCTCGAACCACCAAAACGCTGGTGTTGGAAAAAAAAATTGCAGTGACCATGCGGCCCCGGCTCAAGGTCAGCCAGGGAAAGAGCAAAGACCTACGCTTCTCAGTGGAAGAACTTCCGCTTAGATGCCTTTGCAGGCAGGACGGTGGTGGGTGGCGTGGCCCTGGTTTGGGTGCCCAGTGGCAGCCCGGGTGGATGGGAGGTGGGTTTCCAGAGAATGTACGACTACAGCTGTATTTCTCAAACTTCAGTGGACAAAGTTGTCACCTGCAGATCTGGTTAAAATGCAGATTCCAAATCCATAGCTCTGAGTGGGGCTGAGAGTCTGCATCTTTACCAAGTTCCTGGGTGAGTTGACGCTGCTGGTCATGGCCACCTTGTGGGATGGAAGGGGCTAATGGGTCTGCCAGGGCTGCACTCACCAAGGAGAAGGAAGGTGGTCTGTGGCTTGGTGCTTCTGCTTTAGTCCAGTCATAGAGTGCCCAACTCCTTCCAGCTGAGAATCTCCTGGTTTTCCTGGCATAGCTCAGCACCCTCATTCCTGACCACTCTTCCAAGCATATGTGCCTTTGAAAGGTGCTCACCTGTCTTCTCGGGTCCTGACCTGCTGGACCTCTTCCCTGTAGATCATGAAGTGGCCCCGCCATGGGCAGAGACACTCTCGGCCACGTTAGGAGGTTTGCCTTCCAGGAAACCTCCTTCTTGGGGTCTTCCATGGTCGTGCTCTCCCTCTCCCTCTCTGCCATGTCCCTTTCTCCAGGTGAGATTCCCTTCCCATCCCCTCTGCCAGGTCTGGCTGGGTCTACATCTTCAGGCTTCTCTGAGCATGTGTGGTTTGCCTGCACTTGCCACTTAGCTTGGCCGTCTGGTGTGATCAGCTACTGCAGGTAAGGACGGCAGCAAGGAGAATGCTGTGCACTTTTCAGATGAGGACTTGCCTCCAAGACCAAACTGTAAACTCCTGGAGGACGGGTATGCTGTCTGACCTTCCCTTGTGCTCTCTGTACTGACTTGCGCACAGTGGGCTGTTAACCCTTGGCGGATAGGGCTGGCTCTGCATGCCACCAGATTCCCAGAATTCGGCCGAGAACTGGCTCAAAGTTGGTGTCCATCGTGTGCTTGACAATGTGTTTCCGATGGGCACATTATATATTACTTCTAGAAGGGAGGAGTGAATCGGAAGTTGCTCAACAACTTTCAATTAAATCTTTTGATCACCGGCTCTCTCTGAAGACTGGGTTTCTTAGCATTTATTTCTCTGTCCATTCTGCCAGCACAGAGTAAGGCTGGACACTCTTTATTTGTTGGGTATGGAATCCATTCTGGAGAGGAATGGGAACTGAGCTTTTGTGGGTGGTCCCCAGACTCTAGGTGAGCTTCTCCTCTTCCACAGGGCCCATATAAGCTCCCTGATGCTGTTTCAAAACTGGAGGGAGAATTGATGAAGCATGATCCCCAGCAGACAGGGCAAGTGGTTGAGGGCAGAAAGCCGTACATTTAGTGTTTCTGCATACTTTGTGAGCCCTATTTCTGAAACCAGAATTTTAATTCTATATGACGTCTAAATAAAAATTCATTTTTAAAGACTCCAGGGGAATCTCTTGCTGGGTGGAAGGTTGAGTAGAGACTGGGTAATATTCTTAGGAGCCCCCAAATTTTGCCCTCTAAACAGCTCCTATTTTAAAATCAATGTCTCTTTTTGTCTCTCTCCTAGCTCTCCCTGCCCCAAACACATGTGCTACTAACCAACATCAGCTTCCCACCCTTGTATTAAATTAAATCACCATACATTTATCTGGCACTTAGGAAGACAAAAGTACAAGTGAAACCTAGCTCCTAACTTTCATCTTGAAGAAGTTTATCCTCTAATTGGTGAGGCGGTTCAAGAATTAAGTAATAATGAACATTACAATGCAAGAGATGTCATGAGATGGAACAGGATTAATTAATTACTGAGCCAGTGGCACTGACTGCGCACGTTAAAGGAATTTGGGGAGGAAGAGCTGGCTGTGCCCTGGGGGTGGTCGGGAAGGAATGGGACAGGCCTGGGCGGAGGGGAGGTGGTAGAAGATGAAGGAGGCAGAACACAGTGCAGTTGGGCAAATATTTATGGAGCTCCTGTGGTGTTCCAGGCATGGTGCTCAACGCTGCAGATTTAGAGACCATGAGGACAGTCCTTGCCCTCCAGGAGTCCACAATCTAGAGAGGGAACCAAGAAAGAAGTTTCAAGACTGAGGGTCCTCTGGGAGCACCATGGAGAGACACTCAGTTCAGGCTGATGTTGATGGGGGTATTGGATGGAACCATCTCCTGCGATATCTAAGTGTAATTTGAGTAATTGGGCAAAAATTGGGAGGAAGGGGTTTATAGTGTACAAAGGCAGGGTTGTGTGAACCAGCATGATGTCTATGTGAAATGTAAACAGTTCAGGATTTCTGGAGCATCTGGCATGATCCAGGGAGTAGCAGGAGATGTGGGAGCAGGTAGGAGCCAGGTCATGAGAAGAGCCTTGAATTCCATGCTAAGGAGCTTTGAATTTTTTATATTGTCAGTTTGAAACCCTTGATGAAGCAGGCTCTGGAGCCAGAGCGCCCGCCCTGCTCTGCCACTTGCTAGCTGTGTGACCTTGTGCAAATTTCCTGAATTTCTCCCACAGCCTCAATTTCCTAATCTATAAAAAGGGTATAACAACTCACTGAGCTGCTGTGAGGACTGAGTGAGCCAATCAACATAAACTCTTAGAGCAGCCTTGGAGCAAAGAGAGTACTCAGTAAATTGTACCTATTGTTATTATTAAAGGACTTTAGTCTGGCGAGTGACTTGAGTAGATTTGTGTTTTAAATTTTTAGTGATTTGTTAAATTGTGTAACATATACAATAATATAAAATTTGCCATTTTAGCTATTTTTAAGCATACAATTCAGTAGCATTAATTATTTTTACAGTGTTGTGCTACTTCCATTACTAAAACTTTTTCATCACCCCAAACAGAAATTCTCCACCCATTAAGCAATAGCTCCCTGTTTCCCTTCCCCAGCCTCTGATAACACCTCATCTACTTTCTGTCTCTATGAATTTGCTTATTGTAGAGATTTCATGTAAGTGAGATCACAAAATAGGTGACCTTTTGTGTCTGGCTTCTTAAACTTAGCATGATGTTTTTAAGGTTCATCTGTGTTATAGCATGTGTCAGAGGTTCATTCCTTTTTAATGGATGAATAATATTCCATTGCATGTATATACCACATTTTGTTTATCCATTCATCTATTGATGGACACTTGGGTTGTTTCCACCTTTTGGCAGTTGTGAATGATGCTGCTATGAAGATCACTATCTGTTTGAGTCCCTGCTTTCAGTTGTTTGAGGTAAAATCCTAAGAGTGGGATTGCTGGATTCTGTGGTAATTCTTTAACTTTTTGAGGAATTACAAACTGTTTTCCACAGATCCTGTACCATTTTACATTCCCACCAACAAAGTATGACAGTTCCAGTTTCTCCACATACTCACCAATACTTACTTTCCATATGAAAAACAATAGCTATCCTAGTGGGTGGGAAGTGGTATCTCGATGTGGTTGTGAATTGCATTTCCCTAAAGGCTAATGATGTTGAACATTTTTTTGTGTGCTTATTGGCCATTTGTATATTTTCTTTGGAGAAGTGTCTATTCAAGTCCTTTGCCCATTTTTAAATCAGGTTGTTTGTCTTTTTGTTGTCTACTTGTAGGAGTTCTTTATATATATTCTGGATATTAAACCCTTTTCGGATATATGGTTTCCAAATACTTTCTCCTATTCTGTAGCTTGTCTTTTCACTTTCTTGATGTCCTTTGCAGCACTAAAGTTTTTAATTTTGATAAATTCCAGTTTATTTGTTTTTTCTTTTGTTGCTCATGATTTTGGTGTTCTAGGAACCCATTGTTAAATATAAAGTAAAAAAGATTTCCTCTTGTGCTCTCTTCTAAGAATCTTATAGTTTTAACTCTTATAGTTAGGTCATTGATGTACCTTGGATTAATTTTTGTGTATGGTGTGAAGTAGGGGTCCACTTTAATTTTCATGAGGATATCCAATTTTCCCAACACTTTTTACTGAGAATGGATCGACTTTTGTTTTAGAAATATCACTCTGGCAGTACTAAGAAGGTTGGATTAACATGGGGTAAGACTAGCTGCAGGGAAATTATAATTCTATCACAGTACTCCAGACAGGTAACGAAGTGACCCTGGGCAGGCAGTGGTGCATGGAGAGAGGGAAGGGGCCAGATTCAAGGACTGTTTAAAAGGAAAAGTCTATAGGTCTTGAGGAATGATCTAGATATGGGAGAGTAAAAGAGAGGAAAGAGTCTAAAGAGATTGCCAGATTTTTACCTTATAGACTAGGTGAATGGTAATTCCAGCAACTGTGATAGGAAATACCGAGGGAGGAATAGTCTTCTTGGGGGGTGGGGAGTTAGTTCTTTCTTTCTTTTCAATTTTTCATTTTTTAGAACATATTGTGTTCCAGTATCTGTGGGACATTTGGTTGGAGATGCCTATCAGGAAATTGTATAGACATGTTAGAAGAAATGTGAGTAGACAGAGACGTGGGAGCCATTAGCCCGTGGACGGTGGTTGAAAACCATGACAGTGAATGAGCTCACCCAGGAAGTGTGTGCACAGGAGGGAGGGCAGAGGGCAAAGGCAGCATCTTAGGGGCACAATGTTTAAAGGATGGTGGTAGAGAAACCACGGGAAACATTGAGGGCAGAAAAATTAGGAGGAAAATCTGGAAAGGGTGACATGACTACACCAAAGGAGCAGAAAGCTTTGGATAGAGAATGAGATCAGTGATTCAGATGCAACAAAAAAATTCAGAAAGAGAAGGACTAAAAAACATTCATTGAATTTGTCAGTACGAAAGCCATTGGCACACTGGGGAGTGTGGTTTTAGTGGCAGGGTTGAAGACAGATCAGAGGATGAGTGGGAGGTGAGGAAGTGGTGGGAGCAAATGTGTATGGAAGGCATTGCCAACGGCCAATTGCCAATGTCATCTTGGCTTTGCCACATGACTCTTGGATGGGGGTGGGAGAGGAGATGAGCTGGCTGTCAACAATCAGTGAGCAAATCCTATGAGTGGCACTTGCGTTGGAAAACACCGGATGGACCTACTAATTTAGTCATTCATTTTTTTATTCAACAAATACTCATTGCATAACCAATATGGACTAAAAAACATGCTAAATATAAATTCAGTAACTAACAAGTTCAAGCAAGGAGATAGGACATGGATGTAAGTAGTTGTAATGCAAAGAAGATGATAAGTATTATAGGCAACAAGCTATGAGTTTGGAAAGAAAAGATTGCTTCTCTCCCCCACCCCCCGGAGTGATCAGGGAATAAATGGTTCATGGATGAGATGGCTTTTCAGTCATCTTTGAAGGGGGAGTAGGGTTCTATCTAATAGGCAGTAGTGGAAGACAGACATTTAAACATATGGGTGTGATGTGCAAAGGCTCTGGGGCAGGCATGCATGGATATAGTCAAGGAACCAAAAATATTGTAATTTATTTAGAACAGGATTGGCATGGGGTAAATTATAAGTTAAAGCTGGAAAGTTAAGTTGGGGCCATGTTGTGGGAGGCCTTCCATGCACGGCTTAGGAATTTGCCCTTTACTCTTATAGGCCATGGAGCCATTGCATGTTTTTGACATAAAGAGTAATGAGAGCAGACTTTACCTTAGAAATAATTTGCTGATATGAATGTGTATGGTAGATCAGAGCAGAGAGGCATGAGTTAGGAGACTACTGTATTTGTCTAAGAGTGAAAAGTAATGAAGGATTTAGCAAGCATGTTGGTTGTAGGAAAGGAGAAGTTGAATAAAGGAGACATACATGGGAATTGACCAGTCAGGTCTTAAACTTAGCCTAACTGGGAATGTGTTGAGTCTGAGTTATTTGGGGAGAGGGGTTGGTGAGGTGGGAATTGGAGAAAGGGGGTTGGGAGGGTGATGAGAAAGAAATCAACAAGGATTCCAAGGTTTATTTGGTTCGGAAGTTTAGAAGACAATTGGTACCATTAACCGAAAAAGTAAAGACAAAAAGATGAGTGGGAAAGGGAGCAGGGACAGGTATTGCATTCTCTGGATATGTTGAGCTAAGATGTGAAGTGTGCAAATGAAGCTGAGGCTGGGTGTGTGAGCTGGAGGTGACTCATGAAGCCCAGGAGAGAACGGTGAGGGTGTGAGTCAGGAAGAGAATATTGGAGAAGCCAGTGTTGAGGGACTAAGGGGAAAGAGGAGACAGGGATGAGTCTTCAAGTGAGTGGCGTCCCAAAGGTCAAGGGGGCAGAGTATATGTGGGAGGCTCTGTGTCTGAGGCCCTGGCGGGTCACACAGGCTGTGACTGGGAAAATGGCTTGTCCATGGTGATCAGAAGCACTCAGCAACCTTGAGGGCAGTATACCTGGAGTTGTGGGGTCAGAAGCCACAGGGGATAAGAAGAGAATGAGAAAGGAGCAAGGGGCCTGCTCTTTCAAAAGTTTGTGTGGTCAAAATGAAGAGAGAGATGAGAAGGATAATATCAGAGGTTTAAGAAAATAATTTAAAACTTAATTCTTCACTTTCACATTACAATTTATGAAATACTTCACGTCCATTTTCTTACCAGATCTTCACAATATTTAAGGGAGTCCTGGGACACTGCGATGGTGGCTCAGTGACAGAATTCTTGCCTGCCATGCTGGAGACCTGAGTTCGATTCCTGGTGCCTGCCCATGCAAAAAAAAAAAATAATAATAATAAAAAAAGGAGTTCTGTGTAGCAGGGGCAGGGTGGGAGGCAATGACGACATCCATTTTCCAGATGAAGAAACTGACTCTCTGAGGACTCAGACCCAATGAGTGTTGCAGATGGAATTCTGCCTTCAAGGCTGGTGCTCTTTCCATTCCACTGGGCCTGGAGATACTTTGTGTGTTTTTTAGGGCAAAGGGGCAGCTGGGAGTCGAGGGAGAGATTGAATGTAAGGCAGAGGACACACACACAAAAACACGTGCTCATGATTGATGGGGCACCGTGAGACAGAAGGTCAAAGCCCAGATGGGAAAGTGAGGGTGGGAGGCTCTTCTTTTGAGATGGGAGGGAAGGAAAGGGAGAGATAACAGTTTTCTAGGCCTGCATAGAACAGGGATTTATTCTGCTATGTCAGCAGCACTGGGCTCTCTAAAGGTTTTGAGGAAGAATCCTTCCTGCCATCTTCCAGCTTCTGGTAGCCCCAGGTATCCCTTGACTCATGGCTGCATAATTCCAATCTCTCCCTCTGTCCTCACATGGCCTCCTTCTCTCTGTGTGTCTCCAGGTATGTCCCTCTGTGTCTAAATTTTCTTCTTATAAGGGCACCAGTCATACTGGATTAAGGCCCATCCACTATGACCTCATCCTAACTAATTACATCTGCAAAGACTCTGCTTCCAAATAAGGCCACATTTACAGGTACCAGGGGTAAGGGCTTCCACATGTCTTTTTGAGGGACTCAATTCAATCCACAACAGGAGGTTAGAGGTACAGCATGTTGGGCAAGAGAAGGAAATGTGGAAAACTTAGAGGATGCAGAGCCAACAGACACTGGAAACATCCAAGTGAAGAAAGTGAAGTGTGTTTATAAAGCCACATCCCAATGGGTGCAGTCACGAATGGGAGTGGGGATGGAGGTGGAGGAGTAATGGGCGAGTGTGGGTACCCGTAGCTCTGGGCTACCAGACCTAGGTCCAAGCCATCTTGATTGTGGATGAAGAGCCCCTCTCCTAAGCCCCTGAAAATAGAAATCTTGAAGGCAAAGGGAATTTTGCCTATGCAACTCCCACCCTCCTCCCAGTGTTTTTCTTCACCTCCATCCTCCCCTCCACTTGATCCCTCTGGAGGGACTCTCTTATTCTGACCCTGGCCCCAGGAGAAGAACCCAATTAGCACCTACCCTGGTCAGCAGTGATCCAGGATGCAGGTTGACCATCCCTGGAGGTGAAGCATGGTGGTGGCAGGTGGTAGTGGTGCAGGGGGCTGGAGAGGTCTTCCCTTTGGAGGCAGGAGAATGAAGATAAACAGTGAAGGTTCTGCCAAACCCTGGCTGTAGAAAACACTGGAGGGATGGTTTCTGGTACAGAAAGAGAATCCCACTGAAGTGAAGTGACCTTTCCCTCCAAACCTGTGCCTTTAATCTGGGAATCTTAGAGGGTCCATCTCATGGGGAACTTCTTATTAACTTATTGGCAGTCCCTGAATTTTGCTCTTTGTGTCAGAGGGGGTCTGGCTCAACTGACTGGAATTCCAGGAATCTGCTCCCTTTGCTTTGGGGAGGTCAGCCTGTCCTGGTGGTTACAAATCTTTAGGGAAGAAAAGCCCACACTGTTCTTGCTCTGTGGCCAACATCTGCATTCAGGGCAAAGGGGGATGATGACTAGGTTTCTGCTCTCCCCTGACTCCTGCGCCTGTGTGGTATTGAACCTGTGTGGTGCAAATGCGGGTGCAGGTGGGTGCCACTGCCGCGTGGCCCCGTCCCAGCTAGGAATGAGAAAAAAGATGCAGAGGATGTGGTTCTTCTGAGGAATTTGGACATCCCCCAGGTTCTTTAGCTCAGAGTTTCCAGAGTCTTTGGCTGTGACTGAATCCCACTGAGGGTAACAGACTGTTCTGATTTACTTGGGACTGAAGGATTTCTTAAAACATGGGGCTTTCAGTGCTAAAACGTGAGAAGTCCCAGACACACTAACTATTCCTATCCCCTACTTCTGAAGAAGTGCAGAGAGTTTAGGGTCTCCAAATTCCACTGGGCACAGCCTGAGCTTCCCTCTGGGGTTATCCACTCTGCACACAGGTAAGCTGATAAACTCTGAAATGTAGAGTCATCACGTTATGTAGAAGTCATTTTGGAATCTGTATGCCTTGGGTTGAAATCCTCTTTCTATCACTTCTTAGATGTGCAGCTTTGGTGAGTCACTTTGTCTTTCTGAGGCTCCCTTCCCTTATCTGTAAAATGGGGAAAACAGTATCAATTTCAGGGGGATGTTGTGGGTTTGGAATAGACAGCACATGTCAGGTGGTTAGCAAATGCTAGTTCTCTCTGGAAGCCTCTGTCTTCTTCCTCCTCTTGGAGAAGCTAGTAGGGTCATACCCATTCTGCAAATCAGGAAGGTAAGGCAGGGAAGCACGCAAGAGGAGTTTATTCTGGGTCATAAAGGCAATTAGAAACCAGCAACAGATTTCTAGTTCTTGACTGCTCTCTTCCTACTTTGGAGTAGATAAGGATTTCTCTCTCTGGGATGTTCTGTGGATGCAGGGGAAGGAGATATTGATTTTTTGATATCCTTATTGAGTACCTACTGTGTGCCAGGTACTGTTCTAGGGGCTGGGGATATAAATTGACAAAACCCATGATGTTCTGCTCTCACGGGGGATACACATAATAAAGAGCTATATAATACAATGCAAGGTAGTAACAGTTGCTTTGAAGAGAACAAAGCAGGTTAAGTTGGTAGAGATTGGTCTCGGCTTGGGCAAACCTATATGGGGTGGTTGGAGAAGGCTCCGCCTTGAGAAGGTGACATTTGAGCTGAACCAGAAAGAATGTAGCCTGAATGTGCTAGGGCCTGCCCTCCCCTTGGTCTGGAGGAGCTCTTAGTTCAGGCCCAGCTGCTCTGGGTGGAGTCAGCTGTTGGGGACAGACAGCCAGTCCCTGATTTGGGCTGAAGGGGTAGGTGGGGATGGGAGTGCAGCTGTTTTTATCAGCTGTCCTTCCATGGTGCTGACCCCACTGGTGATCTGAGCTTTGAGGGTGGGGAAGGAACCCAAGCTGGAGAATGTGTGTTGAGGGTCAGACTGCAGATGAACGGCCCTGTGTCACTTGGAGCCACACAACATTTGGGGACAAGTCACAGTATCTTCAGTTTTCTACTTGGCTCTGTTTCTTTGGCATGACCTTTTCCTTTAAGAAAAAAAAAGTACGCTCTTGTTTGCATTGCATGCTAAATGATTTATGAACATTATCCTTCTCCATTAGTTCTACCTGCAGGAGTTCCAGCCCTCACAATCCTTTCCATGTTGTTTCAGTACACTTGAAAGCAAAAAGGGACTGTCTATAACAGCCTCACCATATAGACCAGCGGCTCCCCAGGATCCAGGTCCCTCATCTTTCCTTTGAAAGAGTTCCTTTGCAGCTGGTTAAGTGGGATACCAGTCCAGGAATGTGTAGTGGTCTTGTGTGTGAATGGGGCCGAAGGAGAGTGTTCTTTCTGGTGCTGGTAACTATGGAGTGTAGATCCTAGAATCTCTGGGCAGTGGTATCCTGTGGGAGTTCTCCTCCTCCAGGGCTGACTTACCTGGCTTGGCTCTGGCAGGTCAACACTGGGCAGGACCGTAAGAGGATAGTCTTAAACGGCCTGTCAGAGCTCCGTGTTGTCAGGGGACCCCACTGATTAGGGGAAGGAGCTTCACAGCCCCGTCTTCCTATATCTCTAGGCTAATGGAAAGTGCAGGTGGGAGGAAATGTGATCCACGGAGTCAGCCCCCAGACTGAGGGCCCCTTGGCTAGTTCTATAGTTAGGACGGGACTGTGGCCTTTCCTAGCCCTTCCCTCGTTCCTCATTTCTGACTGCGTGATGGAGATCTGTGAGTAGATGGATAATTACAGGTCTAGGCTCAGAACACACTTTGATTTGGTCCAAGTTCAACTATAAAGTTGACTTTAATAGATTCCGTATCTCCTACTTATTTAATCCTGGCATCAGTGATCACAGTCTGGCCCAGTGTTCCTTTCCACAGCTTCTCAGGTCAAAGATGAAAATAGGATGATTTTTCTCTGAATTCCTAGTCTATCTACAGAAATCATCTGAAATTATTCTCTCTCCTCTGTTTCAATGCCCCGTGGAACCCCCTCTTAGCTGCTATCATCTTTCAGTCTTTCTTACAAAAATCATCTTCAAAATTTGTTTTTTTTTTTTTGGCTTCCCCTTGTTTAAAAGCCCCAAGTCTCTTCACATCTCTCCCCGCTCCCTGCCCCTCTCAGGAAGGTGAGGGGTTCATGTCTGTTCATGTATTTGATAATGAAGAACCCAGAACCAGGAACCAGGTGGGAGTCTTGGTGCTAGTCTCACCAGTATCACTTACCAACCGGGTGGCCTTGGAAAAGCCATACAATCGTTCTGGCTTTCAATGCCTTATTTGTTAAGTGGGAGTAAGACCTTATAAAGAACAAATGAGACACTAATTTTGGAAAATGCCTCATAAATTGTAAATGTTATTGTCTCTCCAGAGCAAAAGTTAAAATAGACATACATTTAAAATTCAGTTTCCCATTATTGGGACATATGAAAAAATTAGAGTATAGACTGTGAAGCTTTGTACCCATGTTAAATTTCTTAAACTTAACAACTGCACTTAAGATGGTTACATAAGTGAATGTCCTTTTTGCTTGGGAAATGCAGATGGAAGTGTTATGTGTTCAAGGACCATGATGTCTGCAACCTACATGCAAGTGTTCAGATGATGGATTGATAAATAGACAGATAGATGGACAAACAGACAGGTAGATAGGTAGGTAGATAGAATGATATACCAAATATGACAAAATGTCAAAATTGGTGGATCTAGGTATGGGGGTGGGGGTACGCTGGAGTTCTCTGTATGAGTTTTGTCTTATTTTTGCAACTGTCTTGTACGTTTGAAGTTATTTCAAAATTAAAAGTTTAAGAAAAAAAATTCAGTGTTCTTTAGATATCAGCTCTTACCAGATCAGAACTACAGCCCAGCTTCAAACAGTCAGGGAGGAAGGTGGCTCTATTTTCTTTTGTGAAGGTATCCACCCAGGGAAAAGGCCCAAACCATTGAATGGAAACAGGAGTGCCAGAACCGACATCGGGATCTGGATTCCACACTCCCCGGCAAGGGGCTGGCGAGATGGTTGAGGGAGGGGTGCAGAGTGTGTTCCTACATGTGGCAGATGCCTCCGTTGTTTCCTTGGGTCTGCTGCCCTACTTCCTCACACCAGTGCCGGGTGGGTATTGTTCCCTCCTTTTGAGGTGATAATGGAAACGAGACCCAAGGAGGTTAAGTCACACGGGCAGGTTAAAAAATTGTGGGGCCAAGACTCAATGCCAGCTCTGCCTGACCCTGCTGTCCTTGCCTGTGCTGGCCAGTGTCAGGACCCACTTCCTGAAGGGAGGCTTTGGGAGATGCCGGCTTCCAACAGAGGGGCCTTGGTTCACCACCACCTCCCAATTCCACCAACCCCTTGAACCTGTAATTCCACCATTAGCGATTCCATTTGTCAGAGCTAAGCCTTTGCTCCTTGGATCTCTGGCTCTCCCTCTTGCTCCCTTTCTTAATGCCCACTGCCCTTCGGGAAGGGCTGCTCACAAAGTGTGGAGTGTTGTTAGCATGTTGATGGTCCCCTTTCTTCCTGGCAGGAGAGGCGGCCCATGGAAAATCTCTAAATTATGAACTAGGGAGCACAGCTGGACTGAATGGGGCAAAAAGCAAAGACTTCTCCACCTAAGATAAACTTTCTCCCCTTCCGAGCTGTTCCTGGGCTAGCCCTGCCTCTGTGCACGTGGGGCCAAGCTCTGGGGCCAGTCTTGAGGGTTTGTATCAGGCCCTGTGTTTCCTTGGGAGCATCCCACCATGGTGAGTCGCAGCCTGAGGGATGGAGAGGAAGGTTAAGATGCCCCATCCCATGGCCACGCTCAGAGACACGTGCAAACAGCCCTTCTCTCTCCTCTTTCTCTCCTGTGGTCTCTCTCTCTCATCCTCTCAATTTATCTCTGTCTCCCTCTCCATCTCTTTCTCCCACCCCCTCGTGCCCTTGACGTAGAGAGCTCAGGCTCACCGAGGCTTCTGTCTACTCCAAGAGGCCCCTGTGCCTTTAGTGCTTTAGTGAGACAGCAAGCAGCCTGTGCGTCAGGGAGGAGGGATAAAGGCAAGAGATCCCGGGGCCCCAGGGTCAGGGAGCTGTGTGTCTGGTGTCTTCTGAATGCTGGCTTCGACAAAGAGAAATCTGTGGTGGGAGAGCCTCAGTGAAGGAAATAAAATCCCCATGAAAACAAACTTCTGTTGGAAGCTCCCTCCTCTTGTTCTGGACGTTGCTAGGCCCTGGAAGGGGAAGGTCATGTCTTCTGGGGCACTTGGGTACGCGCTCAGATTGTCCAAATATCAGCTTGCCAGGAGAAGGCTGCCTTTCTCCCACCAGGAAGATGGGGCTTGGGAGTTGGTGTGGTAATAACTGGTTTTCTCATCAAGGCTGCAATGACTGAAAGGAGAGCTGGGGGCCTTGGAATGGGCTCTGTGCTGAATCAGGCGACTTGGCACGCATGCAATTCTGTGCTGCGGGCAGACCACCCCTCAGTGCCTCACTCTTCTCATCTGTAAAATGGAAAAAAACTTGCCCAAGATTGTTCCGCTGGAAAAGCAGGGTCTGAGCCAGGATAGAAACTGCTCCAAGTCTACCGCTATTTGCCATCACCCTGTAATTAGTGGAGCCCAGAGGAGGAGAGAGGTGAAAGGCTCTCCGAGGGCATCATCAGAAACTCAAGAAAGTTTGGTGATTGTTATGCTTTCTTCCCAGGGCTGGGTGGTCTCAAACCATCCTCAGTTGTTTAGCGTCAGGGTCCTGTTGGGCCAACATCAAAGAAGCTAAGGAATGAAAGGTTAAAGGGGGCCCCAGGTAAGGGCTTTCAGGGTGGTCTTTGGTACTAAACTGAGCTGGTCACTATATTGCTCTTTCTAGATTGATTTGGGGACATTGGGTCCTCCTGAGGTTTGGAGAATGCAAACAGAAAAATTAAGCTTTGCCCAGCTGCTGAGATGTTTTTGTGCTGGAGAGTTTTTTCTCCCTGGAGGTCAGGGAAGAGGGTAAGAATTTTCAGTGGGTCCAGGCCCCATAAGATTGTCTTCTTTCACCCTGCTCAGGAAGAAAATCTTTTATGGCGGAGAGGGTTTTGGAGCAGCAAGCAGCCAGGGATCACGAGGAGACTGGGCTCCACAGCGGCTGTGTGACCTTGGCCTGTTGTCTATCTCTAACCCCCTTTTCTATTACCTCTGGCCGGCAGCCTGTCCCTCCATATCAGAGAGGAGGAGAGAGGAGCTGGGGCCGTCCTGGTGGGCAACATACTGAGGACAGTCCGAGAGAGCTGGCTGCAGAAGTTGGTGGCCGCTGGGAAGCAAGCCTGTCCTTCAGCTCCCCTCTCCCCCTCCTTTCCTGGCCTGTCTCCCATCCCAGGGGTGTGGTACTCCTCTTCTTTTAAAGGATCACTGAGAAGAAGGCATGTGTGATTTCCCCTGTGTTCTGAACTTCTTTGAAAACTGAGAGACACATGGGGTAGAAGTGCCTTCCAGAATTCTCTCTCCTCCCAGAGGGGCCCTGAGATGTCGAGTTCTGGGGAGGCCCATGCAGGAGAGTGTGAATTAGAAAAGGCACCTCTTTTCTCTTGCCTCCCTCCTCTGTCCCTTTGGCATGGCCCACACAGGTGAACGACAGGCACGGTGACATCGCTTCCACCGGCCGGTGTGAGCTGCCCACAACAGGGGGTCATCATTAATGTTGAAATCTCCCACAGCGGACCACACATGGATCTCACACACAGCCTGGCCGTGGCGGGAATATGCCGAGAAGGGGTGGGAGGCCAGTCAGCACGGGCATTCCTCCTCCTGTCCTACGAGCACACACACAGTGGTGACTGCAAACATCCTCTCAAAACCACAACATTCTTGAGACACAGATACACCTTCTAAGAGCTTCTGCCTTCACTCTCCCATCTCTCCCCCTCCCCGATCACCTCCTCTAGTCTTGTCAACAGGGAACCAAAGTCCTGGATTTTTCAGGCCAGACCAGCCCTTGTTTCCTATAGCTTGGAGGCCGCAAGAGGCAGTAAAAAGAATTTACGTTTGCGAACCAGGGTAGACTTGGGTTCTGATCCCAAGTCTGGGTTACACAACCATGGCCAAAATAGGTGAGTTATTTAGCTTCCCTAAGCCTTGGTTTTCTCATCTGTAAAATCGGGCTGAAAGCATTACTTTGCAAGGCTGTTATATGGATGTGCGCGGTCACATGTTGGGATCTCTCAGTGCAGGTGGGTGCAGAGGAGGTGCCCAACAGATGCTGCTTCTCACACTCCCCCGGCCCCCGTAACCCCATAAATATATTTCTGCTGTTTGAGCTACCAGAGACACTCATCCTAGTGAAGTTTCTGGAATACACTTTAAGTGGACCTGGCTTTGTTTTTCTGAGAGGTTGGCTTTTACTTTAGGCAAAAATAACCCAGGTGACGTTTACTGAGCACTTTCTGTGGGCGCTGGTTACACTCATTTCCTTTTCACAACTTTCACAAAGAAGGAAGCTGAGGCACGGAGGGGTTAACTAATTTGTTCACACAGGTGGTAAGTGGTCAGGAAGCCAGTTCTGAACCCCTGCTTTCTGCTGCAGTGGCTTATTTGCTATAGCATTGCAAACACTGGCGTGGAGCCCCTGTCCGAGCAAGTGGCAGTCATTGTGTTATCTGGTGACGAGGCAGGCTCTCGGCTGCTCTGCCTAGAGCAGGTCCACTTGGGCGAGGCTTTTCTTCCAGCCCCTGTGTAAAGGAAGTAGACTTGGTTGAGAAGCCTTGGTCTTCCCAGGTCCTGAGGAGGGGGGTTCTGAGGTGCCAGCTGTGGAAACCATCGAGATGAGGGTGGGGCAGCTCCGTTCAGGTTTGCAGCACTGGTTGAACACGTACCCCATGCTGGGCACTGAGGTACAGAACAATATCGGTTCCTGCCTTCAAGGAGCTCATGGGAAGTGAGCAGAATGGGGCCCGGGCATGTGAAAAGATGCAGACACGGTGTGGTTGGTGCCACCAGAGAAAAGTCTGAGGGGCTGTGTGTGGTAATGAGGCAGGGACAACGGCTTGGTCTGAACTTTGCTTGGAGGAGATGATGCCAGAACGACTGTTTTGGGCAATAGACAGGAGAGGCAGGAGGAAAAGGGCTCTCCAGGGAGCAGGACAGAATGAGCAACAACCTGGAGTTGTAAAACAGCCCAGCGCATGAGGGAGAACAGGGCAAGTTGCTGTTGGTGCTGTGTAAAAGTGGAGGTGTAGGGACAGTAAGAGTGGAAGGAGAAAAAAAAAAGAGTGGGAAGGAGGAATAGGCAGGGACACTGAGGGGTAAGCCACTTGGATTTTATTTTGCAGTTGATGGGAAGTAATTAAATATATTTAAATCAGGGCATGGCATTATCAGGTAGAGAATGAGAACACTGGCTGCGGCAGTAGCGTGGATGGACTAGAGAGGACCAGACTTTTGCAAGAAGAGTATTCAACGTGGGTATCTGTTAGAATGCCTGTAGCTGCCAATAACTAAATCCAACCCAAAGTAGCTTAAACAGTAAATAATTTATTATTATTATTATGTAGTCTGATGACATACTATGATGTTCAGGACCTGGACATCTCTAAGACTGGATAACTTCAGTGGCTCAGTGATGTCAGTAAGCACAAGATTCTTTTTCTGTCATCGTCTGAAGAATCAGCTGGTTTTCAGACCAGCTTCCTTCTTGTTCACAGGATGGTAGCAGGGGGATTCCAGGCATCACACCAGTGTCCAGGCTGCCAACTAAAAAGGGTGAAGCAAGTTAGTTGCAAAATTGCGGGGAGTAGTGAAGAATATGGTAAATAGGAGAGTGAATGATCCCTGCCTATTGGCATTCAAATTAAAAAATATATTAAAGACCAGTAAAAAATTATAAGCAAAGTCAAAAGACAAATGAAAAACTGGGGAAAAAAATCTTGCTATTTATATCACAGGGCTATTCTCCTTAATATATAAAGAGCTTCTAAAAGTCAACAACAACAAAAATACAACCCAGTAGAAAAAAATAGGCAAAGATTTTGAACATGCTATCACAGAAAAGAAAATACAAATAGCTCTCAACATATGAAAGGATGTTCAACCTCATTCATAATAAGAGAAATGCAAATTAAAACCATTAAACTTTTGCCTTTTAAATTGGCAAAAATCCAACAAATCTGACATCATATCTTATTGGCAAAGCTCTGGGAAAACAGGCCGTCTTAAAGGGTAAATTGGTACAACCCTGTGGAAGGTAATTTAACATTATCTGTTAAAATGATAAATAATAGACTTTTTGACCCAGCAATTTCATATTGGGGAATTAATCCTAAAGATATTCTTGCACATATGTGAAATGACATGAATAAGTTTATCTTTGCAACATTATTTGTAATAGCATATAACTGGAAACAATCTAAGTGTTCATCCATTAGGGACCAATTAGTTAAATTATGAAATGTCTTGGATGCTCTTTGTACTGATATGGAAAGATCTCCAAAAATACATGAAGTGCTAAAAAAAAAACAAAGCAACAGGTGCAGAAAAGTGTTTATAAAAAGGTGAAAACAAGAACTTGTGTTTGTGTTTGCTTGGACAGGTGGGAGATAGGAATAGGAAGGAACCATTTCAGAGTATACCTTTTTATACTTTTCTTGAACCTTGTTATATATTACTGTTTTACAAACCAAATCAAACCCAAAGCACGGTGCAAATCTCACAAAATGTATTTGGGACTGAATTCTGTCAAGAACTGCTGAGTTTTAGCCCCGGGTTCCAAATTACACAGTGGCAGTGGAGATGGAAAGGGATCGATTTGATAAATATTTTTCGGAGTGTAATTGACTGGGGCTGGTTGTGTGAGAGAGGGCAGAAGTGGAATCCAAGCTGGTTCCCAGATATGGGTAACAGGGTGGCAGCAGGCACCATTCTGAGATGGGGAATCCTGGAGAGGCTCACGTAGGGGAAACCATGAGGCAACTTCAGGTTCCAGGGGCAGTCAGTCCTGGAGACATTTCACTTCTTGAACTCAATGTCTCTAATCCTCCAGTCACCCCATTCCTGGGGCCTTCCCTTGTCCTACTTCTTCGTCCATCCATAGTGGCAGTTTTTATGGCTCCAAAAGCAAGAGAGGACGTTCCTCCGCGATTTCCAGTTTTGCCGAACTGGATGCCTGTGGTGCCACAGGACCCATGTAAGGGTGCAGACTTCTGGTTTGCTATGGTTTCCACTCCCACCAGCGTGCACAGCTGACCATCCCAAAATAGACGGTGGGTCTGCGGGCAGCTCTGCGCAGCTGCTGAGTGAGCAGCCTCCGGGAAGCTGAGACCCCATAAAAGTGGACAAGACAGCAGTAATCGTCTCCCAGCCCCTTCCCACATTCTGCATTGGGTCAGTGGGTCCTAGAATGAGAGCTGCCTCTGCGTTCTGCTTCCCATTTCTGTTCTAATTCTCTTTGGCTTACCGTCTGCTGCTGGAGGGGTCTTGGGAGGCTCTGAGCCTGGTACTGGGGAATCCCAGGGGACGGTGGTCTGTGTTTATCCAGGTTAATGTTTACTCAGGTGCATTGTGCGCCTGCACCTGGGAACCAGTGGCTGGGGGGAGGTGGAAGGGAAGGGGGACCAGAGAAATTGTGGGCAAAATGAACATGCTTTGTGCAGCATTTATGTGAGTAGTGCAGGGGGATGAGATGAATTTTGTGGGGAAACATCTGTCCCCTTTGGTGAGAATAGCAGTCCCCCCGGCTCCCCCCATGCTCCAGCCCATCTGCAGAGTTGGGGGCCAAAGGAACTTGATAGCTGATGGCAGCCGCGCTGCTTGACATTGGAGGCGTCACGAGCCTGTATGTGAAATACGGCCACACGCTTGGTTTTAGTTGTAGCTGGAAATGATTAGAAGACAATTAATAAATCATTCAATGTCCTGAGATTAAGTAACTTATTATTATGGGCTGCATATATTTATTACACTTCACTGAGCAACACTGGCAAATTTCCTTCTAGTGTCACACAATTTGTATGCAACTTGTTTCGGGAGGCTTTTTTTTTCTTTTAAACTCATATATAACTTATTAACCTGAATTTTTCAGGACAGACGGCCAGAATCCCAACCCCTCCTCCACCATCCCTTATAAGTCCCATAAAAAGTTCCTGTTCCCCTGGGGCTGGGAAGAGAACGAAAAGCCTTTTCTAACATCTGAACACTCTGCATTTATTGAGCACCTAATGTGCAACAGGTGTTCCTGGTGTGTGTAAGGGTGTGTGTAGAAGAACTCCCTGCCTTCATGGCATTTTGTGCCTTGTTGGAGTGACGCAGCACCCGCAGCAGTCAAAGCCTGCTGAGTGAATGAATGAGCCAACAAGGAGGGGCTGCAAACAGTTTATGGGCAAGGACAGGCCAACTGGAACCATCAAGGAGGAGACCCATTTGGAGTTTTTCAGATAGCGACAGGTTTAGCTCTTGAAGCACTCTAGGAGTGATTTAAACCTTATTGTCTTCTTAACTGTCCCCAACCACTGTGAATGCCCCTTATTGGATGACTCACAGGTTTGTCCCTCAGTTCTCTCCTTGGTTAACCTCCCTGCCTGCAGTGTGCCTTCTGGGGAAGTCCAAGCCTGCTCTTCTTTTGCTGCTTCTAATCAGCTGAGATAACTGAGCCTGACAGAAATGTTTGCAAAGTCAGAAATCAGTGAGTTTTAAGTTAGGGCCCTAGATATTCTCTTATGACTAAAGTTCATAAACTCCAGGATCTCGTGTTGTGTATTTTGACTTCTCAGGGATTTTTAAAAAGTGTTTTCTTTTTAGTATGCTTATATTATGTTGGATATTTGAGGTTGGGCTCACGCTGGCGAGGAAGGCATTTTTGTGATGGAACTGACAAATCTGCTGAGACTTTGAGGAGAGAGGTTTGGAAGGTCTGGTAAAGGAAACTAGAAGGTGATTTTATCTGCTAGTTTGCTCTCAGTAAAGTCACACTAAAAATTCTCTGATTCAGTTATTTTAAGCCATAAGAAGGCAATTTAATGATGAGAAGAGCCACTTTTTTTGTGGGTAATTTTGCATGTCAGTCTCGAGAAAACATCTGCAGCTGTGACCTTGCTTGCCAGCTCTTTCCCTTTGCCCCTGGAAGGTGCGAGCTCTTCACCCTGACAGATTTTGTGTCTTCCCTCTACAGGCATCCTAGGCTGACCTTATTGCAGCCCGATAGAGGGTTCTCACCCAGAACAACTCCTGCCTCGAGATGACGTTCACATCCCCATCTGGACAAGGGGAGAATTTGTCTGCATCAGCCAGTGGCACCAGCAAGTTGTTTAGCCAGCAGGTGCTAGGTGGAGATAGTTCCTTGGCAGAGAGATTTTTCTGGGTAGTTGTAGCTAGCAAGGGCTCTCCTTTTATCTCTCTCCCATCAGAATAGTGTGTCCTTTGCTGGAGGTCCCTCGGAGGAGTGAGCAGGTGAGGTGTGGCAGATGATGGTGCAGCCCTGAGCCCGGGGCTGGGTAGGGGTAGCCAGCCAGGCCTGGGCATTGCTCGGGAGAAAGTCAGGGTTGTCAGCGAAGTGGGAGACCATCCGCACCCCTCCTCTTTTAATGGAGAAATTGGGCCTCCTTTAGGAAAGGCACAGTTTTCCTACTCCGTTTGTTCTCAGATTGGTGTTACACCCTGGAGCCATATTAGTGGCTAAGAACAATTGGAAACAAATGCTTTTTCAGCATCCCGCAGTGCTGCGGGTGGAGATCCAGGTGGGGTTGGCTTCTCCACGGAGTCACCCACCCCTTCCACAGAGAATCAGCATCCCCAGACCCAATCTGCACAGCCAAATTCCCTTAACATCAGCCTGTGCTGTGCGCATCTGCCTAACTTAACAGGAGCCCTGTTATTTATGAAACAGTATTCAGGACCAGCCCTGGAAGGTGGGTTAGGACTTGAATGAATGAGAAGCGCCTCTGTGCTCCTTGGAGAGGCTGGTGCTTGAGTGGCTGTGGCCTGCCCGCTGGAGGGAATGAGGGGTGGGGCAGCTCTCTCCCCAGGTGTATGGGGTGCCCCAAGTCTCCTTTGAGGCCAAGGCAGGCCCACTTCTCTGAGCTGCAGATGGGTGGCTCTTGGTTTGGCTTGGCTCAGATGGTGAAATTATTTTCCCTCCCTCCGGCATTGGTCTGGGGAAGTGGCTAACCCTTACCTCCACCCTTATTTGGGTGTATCTGCCCTGAAGGGTAGTTATTAATAGAAAGCTCTTAGAGAGCCTAGGTGGGGAGCCCCTTCTCTATAGCCCCCACAGACCTGCTGGGTCACATTTACCACCCAGTCATCTGCTTGTCTCCTTCCCACTAAACCTTGGGCTGCTTGAAGGCAAGACCTTGATTTCTAGTTTGCCAGTGCCCCCCACCCCCACCCCAGCCTAGTAAAGAGCTTGGCACTCAATAAACATTTGGTAAATGAATGTTTTGGTTTACTAAATGCTGCCTGAATGCAATATACCAGAGATGGGTTGACTTTTATAAAGGGAATTTATTAATGTACAAGTTTACAGAGCTTAGGCCATTAAAAAAGTCCAAACTAAGGCATCCAGAGAATGATAACTTGACTCCGGAAAGGCTGATGGTATCTGGAACACCTTTGGCAGCTGGGAGGCACCTGGCTGATGTCTGCTGGTCCTTTGGCTTCTGGGTTCAAACAGCTTCCCTGGGGGCGTTTTCTTTCTGTATCGCCAAAGGTTTCTCTCTGAAGCTTTTTCCAAAATGATTCCCTCTTAAAAGACTCCAGTAAGCGACCCTCCTTGAATGGGTAGAGACACATCTCCATGGATACCACCTAATCAAAAGTCACACCCTACAATATTAAACCAGGATTAAAGGACATGGCTTTTCTGGGGTATGCAGCAGTTTCAAATTGGCACAATGAATGAAGGGATTCCTGGCCCAGCTTCCCACCCTGGACTTGTCTGAATTGCTCCCCACTTCCCACTGAACCCCAATCTCCTCAGATGTGAAATGAAGAGGTTGGAATAGAAGATCGCAAAGGTTTTGTCCTGGTCCCGCAGTGCCCTGAGCAGGCTCCAAAACTCCAGCTGCCCCCTGCCTCTGTGGAAGCATGCTGCTGCATCATGGGCTTAGTTTTCCCTTTTGACTGGTGACCCTGGCATATGCATTACACAGGTCTCTAGGTTCTCTGGCATGGAATACTGTCCCCTGCCTGGGCCATTCTTTCCCTGCCCACCCCCCGCCCCGACACATCCTCAGTCTGTCGCTTTTGTTAGGCACACAATTGAAAATTTCCTCCTGGGTTCAGCCAGATGCAAACTGAGGAGCCTTGGCTCAAAAGAGACATATTTTTTCTGTGCCCTGGGTAGGCTGTATTTACTTTTCTTTCTGGGCTAGCCTCTCTCCATAAGGGGAATTAAGAACCTCTTCACTTCCAACCAAATGAAGAGAGCCAAAGGGTCAACAGGAGCATCGCTGCATGCCTTCATCATGTAGCCTTCTCCCTTTGTTCAAGGAAAGCACTCTGAGACCCTCACCAAAGTAAATGGCGTCCCTTCCCTTCCTGTAGGCCTAGCTCTGAATTTCTCTGGCTTTTCGTGAAACAACAGCAATTATATTTGGTGGCACGAAAGGAATAATTGCAATTTTTCAAAGCATATTATTATTTCGTCTGATTTTAACATCTTTGTGTTGAGGGCAAAGGGAAAAGAAGCACTGTGATTTATTTGAGGTCCAAATAAATCCAGCCCCAGGTTTCTTGGACTCTTAGAACTTTCTAGCTGAATGTGAGCCTAACGAGTATCTCCTCCCCTATTCTTAACCTCTCTGGGGACACAGACACCCTTGAAATCTTGGTAAAATTCATCAGTCTTTCCCAAGAAAAGATGTACACACACAAATACCACCTTGGATAAAATTTCAACAGGATTGTGGACCCCTAAAATCTTTACGTTTCTCCTGCTCCAGTCCAACCACTTGGTTTAACAGATGAAGATGTTTAGGCCAGAGTGTTAGGGTGGCTTGTACTAACTCATGGAGCTGTGAACATGGCACCTGTCCCCTAGGTCTGGCCCTTAAATGCCACACTGCTCACGGCTGCATCCGATAGCATGCCCAATTCTCTCATCTCGCTGTTCAGATTTCCTGATGCTCTTTTCATGGTTGTGGATACATCCTCGACTGGCTTGCATTTGGACTAGATTTCCCCTTCCCCCTCCTCCCACAAAGTTCCTTCCTATCTTTTTCCACCAAGATCCTCTCTGGTTTCTCATCAGCCCTCTGGAATCACCTCAGTTTTCATGCAGCTATGGGAAAGTGGCTTTCCTTGTGGGCAGGCCGGCCTGGGTGACCTTCCTAGGAGAAGGCTATGGCCCCTGAAGGACTTAGTCCCTTTCCTCCTTCTTCATTTCCACTTCCCACTGGGTTTCTTTCTCTCATTTTCAATACTCCTTCCTCTGATTTTTGAGCTCCCAGGTTATTTTCTTCTCTCTTTTTGGATAGCGATTGAGAGAAGTGAGCTGTGGCTTATTATTAAGGTGTCTTAATTATTCTCGGCTCTCCCTGGAGTCGTTTTTATTTTATTCTTAAACTAACATCTTGGGTCTGTGGAGTGCATGCCTCAAAGGAACTTTCTGAGACGAGGAGGCCTCTCCTGACCCTCTCTCTAGAATGTCACCCCCATCCGCTTCCCAGACCCTCCTGTCCTCTTACTCTGTCTCACTTTTCTTCTTAGCGCTTATCACCAGCTGACATACTGCATTTTTATTTTTAATGATCTGTTCCCCCTTTAGAATGTAAACTCCTTGTAGATGGGTCCTCTTCCGTTTTGTTCATTGCTATAGCTCTGCAATTGGCCTTGTGCTTGGTGAACATGTCGATGATGTCATTATTGCATGAATAAATGGGTAACTGGCTGAATGAATGAATAAACAAGGCACTGGTCCTACTCGCAAGGAGTTTGAGGTCCAACAGAGAGATAGACACATCAAAACTCTAATATAAAGCAAAATATAGGAACCCTAAAACGAGAGGGCCCATGCAAGAAGTACCTCCATGTACCAGGCAAGGAACTCCCACAAATTCATGAAACATTGAGTAGTTACCTTCTGTTGGTGTTTTAAATTCATTTTCCCATCAGCCTCCTCCATAAGGCTATCCTATGGATATTGTGATCACCAATTTCAGGTGAAGAAACTAGCCCCAAAAGAGCTTAAGGAACTTGCCCAGGGCATGCGACTGGAATGCACCAGAAGGCAGGTTAGAAATCAAGCCTGGCTACCTCTGAAGTGTCCAACCTCTTTTATAAATGATCTTAATTTTCTTGATCAGATTTCTCTTCAAAAAAATTGCAATAGTGGCAGTCCTTGCTGTGAAACAAGGCAAAGATATATGAAAAGAAATAATGAGCATTCACCCCTTGTGCTAGTTTGAAACTGTTGTGTCCTCCAGAAAAGGCACACCTTTTAATCTAATCATGTGGGGACAGACCCCTTGCTGGGTGGGATCTTTTGATTAGATTATTTCCATGGAGATGTGCCCCTGCCCATTCAAGGTTTACCAGAGTCCTTAAAAAAGCTCATGGATTGAGAGAGACCCAGCACAGAGAGCAGACACCTAGACACAGACATTTGAAGATGCAGATGGAGGACATCCAGAGGACACCAGAAGGACCCACAGGAGCAGAGAGAGCCATTTGAAACCAGAATCCACAAGAGGAGGATGAGACATGTCACCATGCACGTTACCGTGTGACAGAGAAACCCCAGACGCAACTGGCCTTGTTTAAGTGAAGGTATCCTCATGTTGATGCCTTAATTCAGACATTCCCATGGCTTTAGAACTGTACATTTGGAACCTAATAAATTCCCTTTGTAAAATCCAATCCATTTCTGGTATATTACATTCTGGCAGCGTTAGCAAACCGAGCTACTCCTCTACCTCAGCACCAGTGTTAACCTTTGGTTTTTGTCTTTCCATGGTCTGCGTGCTTATGCAGATATGTACAAATGGTACCTCCTATTTAAAGCGTTCCTTACTTTTACAAAAATGGAATCATACCACACATATTATTCTGCTGCTTCCTTTTTTTACTTCAAGCATTATGGCCATGTTGCAGACAAAAGATGCAGACCAAACTTGCTATTTTTAGTAATTGCCTTTATTTACAATAGAGTTGCACCACATGTTATCCAACCATCCCCCTATGGTGGACATCTACGTTGCTGTTAGCTGGTTCCCAGTCTAGATGCTGCTGCATTATCCTTATGTACCAGGGCTTTTTTCTTTTCCAATAGGATAGTCTCAAGTTGGGGTTGCAGTAGATTTTGCAATACCATGTTTTTAAGTACTGCAGAGTTCCTAGACTTGATGCACTGCCCCTCACTTCCCACTTTTCCTCAGAGCTGAGTACCCTCCAGACTCATTCAGGCCTCTTCTGACTCCAGAAAGTCCTGAAAGGCTCAAGGGAAACACTTCCTTTTCCCATCCCGTTGCCACATGCTGACCTTGGGCATTGCTCTCCCTTGGCCAACAAGGTCTAGTGGTCAGGAGAAATGGACTGTAATCCTAACTCTGTCTCTAAATAGCTGTTTGACCTCAGCAAGCCACTTAACTTTGCAGTACTTTGGCTTCATCATTCATAAATGGAAGGGGTTGTTCTGGAGTATCTATAAGGAAGGCCCTCCCTTCCAGCTCATCTTCTGGGAGCCCTGTAACTGAAATGGACCATTGAGGTCTGTCCGCAGCATCAGAGAGGCTGCAGAGGACAGAAAAGTTTCTACCAAACCAGAAGGCTCAGAACTGCCTCCCTCCTGCCTCTACTGCTGGCTCTATCTGGAAGGGGGGTGAAGGGTGGGGATGCTGGGGGCAGACTGACCTGGGTTAGAACCCATTTCCCCCATGTATCAATTGTGTGATCTTGAGCAGGTTGCCTTACCTCTTGTGACCCTTGGTTTCCAAATCTGTTATATGAGCAAGATACAATGACCTCAACATTTCAGAGCAGCACTGTCCAATACAACTTCCTATGATGATGAAAATAGACTCTGTCTGAGCTGCCCTCCATGACAACTGCTGGCCTCATTGGAAACTTAAAATGTGGCCAATGAGACTTAAAGCTGAATTTTAAGTGCTATTTAATTTTGATTAATTAGAATTTGAATTTAAATAGCCCACACATGGGCTAGTGGCTACCTTATTGGACCAGACAACTACAGATGCTGAAAATGTGATGCAGTTATACCGTATATATAAAGTGCTTACTTGGCTCCATATCTGGCACATGGTAAGCACTCAATAAATGTTTGCTATTATGAGGTCTTATGCATCTTGCTTCCCGGTCCACCACACCTGATGGCTCTCAATGACACCCACACTGGCTGTCCCAGAGTCACCTGGGGGGTGGGGGTTTGCTGCGGTGTGCATGTCAGTAATGAGGCTTGCACTAAATGTTTCTGGTCTGCTACCTTCCCTGGAGGGTCATGTGAGCTGGAGTGGTATGTGGCCTGCTTTGCAAGTGATTAACATGGTGTAAGCAATCTGCATAGAGAGAAAAAAACCCTCCGTTGGTATTCCATTATTCTATTAGAGTTTCAGAGCTGGGATTAAGTGGACATGATTTCTTCCTATGGACCATTAATTTTGTTTTATTGCCGGTCTGATGGCCATTACCCTTTTTTGCCAATGCATTCCCCCATTAGGTTTGTACAATTAACAAAATATGTGCTGTTAGGGCTTTGATAGGAACAGTGGGATGGAAATAAAGGGAGGGGGTGCGGCAGCCACAGTGTTGGGGGTGGGGAGAGGCCAGACTAAGGAGCTGGGCCTTAGGAAGACAAGAGGGGGTGGGGTCCCTTCAGCACCTGCCTGTGGTCATTGGCATTCCTGGAAGACTGCCGGAGGCCCTTTCTAGGGTCTCTCCTTGCTAACCCCCATTTCAAGGGTTGCCCAGGTAAGAAGGAAGGATGCTTTGTGGGGGCCAGGGTGGAAGAAGTGCTGGTGTTTCCCTGGCTTTCCTTCAGTCCCCAGAGGGGGACAGCAGGGCTGAGAATATAAGGCAGTCGCCCCACTCCATTGCTGTCACCTTGAACCCAGAACTCCCCAGCAGGCAGCATGCATCAGCTCCGGGTCCCTGGACCTGGGATGGGAGAGGCTTCTGGGGTCACCTCTGCCCTCTTTCTATGAGGCCTAGTTAAGAGCGGATGGGGCAGGCCACAGTGGCTCAGCAGGCAGAGTTCTCGCCTGCCATGCCAGAGACCCAGGTTCTATTCCCAGTGCCTGCCCATGCAAAAAAAAAAGCGGATGACTGACAACTCAGCAGGTGAACTCACTGCCCTCTCTCCTACATGGGACATGACTTCCAGGGGGTGTAAATCTCCCTGGTAACATGGGACAGAAATCCCAGGATGAGCCAGGGCCAGGCATCAAGAGATTGAGAAAACCTTGACCAACAAGGGGGAGAGAGAAATGAGACAAAATAGTTTCAGTGGCTGAGAAATTTCAAACAGAGTTGAGAGTTTATCCTGGAGGTTATTCTTACACATAATATAGATATCCCTTTTTAGTCTATGATCTATTAGAGTGGCTGGAGGGAAGTACCTGAAACTGTTGAACTGTGTTGCAGTAGCCTAGATTCTTGAAGATGATTGTATAAAGATATAAATTTACAATATGACTGTGTGATTGTGAAAACCTTGTGTCTGATCCTCCTTATATCCAGGGCATGGACAGATGAGTAAAAAGCATGGGTAAAGAATAAGTAATGGGGGGGGCAAAAGGTAAAACAAATTGGGTCTATGAAAATACTAGTGGCCAATGAGAGGGAGGGGTAAAGTGTAGGTATGTATGAATTTTTTTTTTATTTCTTTTTCTGGAGTGATGCAAATGTTTTAGAAGATAATCATGGTGATGAACACACAACTATGTGATGATACTGTGAGCCACTGATTGTACACCATGTATAGAAATGTATGTGTGTTCATACATTTCTCAATTTAAAAAGTATCGGGGGAGGCGACTGAGACTCAGTGTCATCCTGTGATCGCCGTATGGCCGTCAGGATGGGTACTGTGAGATTGACTTTTTTTTTTTTGAGAAAAGTTAGAAACCTGGATTTTTAAATCTGAAAATTCCCAATTTTTAGATGATGGAACTGATAAAAAAACAACAGCAACAACATATGGGAGTTGACCTAAGGGCTGCCCATTTGCAACCTCTGATGGGCCATGAGGAGTCACGGATGGGTTTTAGGAGGGGTGGACATGATCAAATTTGTGTTTCAGAAAGACCTTGGAGAGGAGGGGGACTGGATGGTCAAAATATGGATGAGGTTGGAGGCCAGGAGACCAGTCAGTGACCTTTGTAATGTGGGGAGAGAGAAAGAGAAAGCCTGAGCCAGATCAGTGATACTGGGGTTGGGCAGAAATGAATGCTAAACCTGACATGGAATTAAGAAGTTTTGGTTCTTGGTGCAATAACACCTCAGAGGTTGTGCCCAGGGTGGGGAGGTTGCACCTGGGAGCGGGTCCATCGCCTACTGGCGGTTTGTTTGCACCTGCAGGGGCCACGCCACCCAGAGAGTTCTCGTCCAGTTCTCCTCCGGTGTGTTTGAGTCTCCTTCTCGGACTCAGAGAGGGAATCGCCATGCTCCCAGCTGGTGGAGGGAGGTCGTAAGCTTCTCCAATTCCTTCTCCCATGTTGGAAAATCATTAGGATTAGCCCACCAGTGCCAACATTCCTTCCCCTTACAGGGTTTCACATTCAATACAGGCCTGAGATTAGAGGCTTGGGCCTGGGCAGGGCCTGGGGAACGTGATGGAGGGACATTTCCCAGGTCTTGGGCAACTGAGCACCCAGTGCAGCCAACAGCCTGGGAGACTGAGGATGGGTGTGGAATTAGCGCCCGTACTTACCCGGCTTAGAGAAAGGCTGCAGGGTAACCCTCAGTGCTGGGCGGGTAAGCAGCTCGGAGCCAAGTGTTTAATGCCAGGTAATTATATCTTTATTAAATTACCCAGTTATTGAGTAATTTAGAGCTTGTTGGTCAGGGCCTACCATGCTGTAACTGACAGCCCTGTTCAACCAACGGAAGCAACCAGAAGCTGTCGTCAGATGGACCGGAGAGGGAGCCCAGGGAAGGAAGTAGAGAGACGCAGGGCATACAGTCTGCCTTGGGTGCTTCCCCCTAGAATGATCTATTTCAGTGAGATTTTCCTCTTCAAGTTGTTTCCCCTCTGGAAGTTTTGTTCCTATGCCCAGAAGGCTTTTCAGAGAAGAAGAGTGATCACTGAGACTGGTGGTGCTCAAGAGTGGGCTGTGAAGTTTGGTTCTCATCCCAAAGGTCTGCCTTGGGCTTGAGCAAGGAAGCACATCATCTGCGCTGTGGGATAAATGTAGAAGTCCATAGGCTTTTGGATGTCCTTCTTTTTCCCTTTTGGTTACTGCCAGCTCTTACCTCATAACACTGAATAATAACAACAGTAATAGCCCCCATTTATTAAATTGTTTCTATGTTCAGACATTGTGTAAAATGCAGTACATGCATCATCTCTTTTTTTGTTTTGCATGGGCAGGCACTGGGAATCGAACCTGGGTCTCCAACATGGCAGGAGAGAACTCTGCCTGCTTGAACCACCGTGACCCGCCCCATCATCTCCTTTAAAGGCAGTATCATTGACCCCCTTTTAAAGATGAGAAAGTTGAGGGTTATGGAGATTAAGGTTGGGCGAGTAATGCACCCAGGCTGAACTCAAAACTGTTAGAATCTAGCATCTTTCCTCCTAACCACCATGATATTCAGAGCTACCCTAGGAAGAGACTCAGAGTCTTCCCTGAGTTAGTCTGGGCAACCTCATAGATGGAGTTTCATCTTAAGGGTCATCTAGTAGTCCAATCCTATCATTTTACACATGGAGAAACTGAGGTATGGAGTGGTTAACATTTCTTGTCTAAGATCACATGATAGATTAATGATGGAGTCAGGATATGAACACATTGCCTTGTGACCCCTTGGTCCAGTGCCCTCTGTTTTAGACCCTGTGGCTTTGCTGAACTCCAAGCTCATCTCCATCCCTTCAGCTTACCTAGGTGTGCTTCAAAGATGCTTCATGGATGCTCACCTGGCTATCCCTGAGGATGCAGGGTCAAGTTCTAGTTCTCTATCTCCTATAGGAAGCTTTCTCTTATTCTCTTTCCATGTCCTTTCCAAACTCCCCCTCATTTACTATTTCATGAGTTTCTTCATATTTTTAAATGTGAATAGTAAATCTTACGCATATATGGTTCCGTTTAACTTTCATGGTGAATAGGACAGGCTGAGTTTAAATTCTGGTTGCATTATTGTGTGACTGCTTGTCTGAAGGCCATTGACATGATCATTTGCCTTCCAGGGTCATAGAATCCTGCCTTTGGAAGACCCCCAGATATTTACATGGCTGGTACCAGCATATGATCATGGTCCAGTGTGGTCTGGGAAGCCCTTTCCACTGGTACATGGTGATGAGTGGGAAAAAAGGCAGGTGTCTATGTGGACAGGTATATTAATCAGGGTTCTCTAGAGGAACAGAACCAGCAGGAGAGATCTGTAAATATGAGATTTATAAAGGTGTCTCATGCAACCATGGGAATGGAAGAGTCCAAAATCTGTAGGGCAGGCTGTGAAGCTGACGACTCCAATGAAGGTTCTGGATGAACTCCACAGGAGAGGCTCGCTGGCTGAAGAAGCAGAGAAAAAGTCTGTCTTCTTCCTTAAAATCCTTAAACTGATTGGATTATCTCAGTGGGAGGCATGCCTTAGTAGATTGCAGAAGTGATCAGCCACAGATGCAATCAACTGACTGATGATTTAATATACCAGCCTTCCGGTCTGATGATTTAATATACCAGCCTTCCAATTTATCAACAGCCACAAAATATCCTTGCAGCAATAGTCAGGTCAGTACTTGCTTGACCAGACAGCATCATCGCTTGGCCAATTTGACACCAGAACCTAACCATGACAAGAGATTTTGTGTGTGAGCAAGAACGAGACAGAGAGAGACAGACAAATAGAGGACAGAGAAAGAGACAGAGAAATAGAAAAAGAGAAACAGAGAGAGTTATATACATGTAGAGAGAAAGAGTGAGACATACACAAAGAGAAGAGAGAGATAGAGAAAGAAACAGAGGAAGAGTCAGAGAGAGAGAGAGAGAAAGAGAAACCAAGAGAGAAAAATGGAGTGATAGAGAGATTGAGAGTGAAAAGAGAGAGAGAATGTTTTTCATGATGCTCTTTTGAGTTGACTCGATGGCCAGCCCTTTATTATGCAATTTTTGTTTTCCCAACTTTTCAGGGTTGAATTATTTTATGAAATGATGGTGAAAACCAAAATATGTTGTCAACCTTGTCAGCATTATCAATATCTTCAACAATCTATTGATATGTGAAACCCAAATTTGGGGAGCTACTGTCCTAGAGCAGCTCCTCACCCAGGGTAGAATTCTCCTTTCAGTGTTGGGGTATTTACTATGCCTAAGGAAGCCTAACTCATTCATGTTTGGATGGTCCTCATTGCTAGAAGATTTCTCCATATTTCAAACTGAAAATTGGCTTCCTGTAACACCTACCAACTAATCTTGATCCTACCCTCCAGAGTGACACAGTCTTTCTTTGACATAGTTTCTTCACATATTTGGAGGACTGACAGGTGAACGAGTTAAGGTACTGCTTCAGTCAGAAGAGGACCAGTGGGACTCTCAGAAGGGGACAAATGAAGACGTACCCCTACTTTCTACTACCAAATCTTCCACCTCAGAGCCTCCTAATAATAATGGAAATAACAACCACCATAGCTAACATTCAGGGAGTGTTTATTTTGTGTGAGGCACTGTTCTGAGTCCTTTAAGCATATTATTAATTCGGCCTTCATGGTAACCCTCAGAGGTAGGACTTTTATCACCCCACTTTTCAGGTGAGAAATGGAGGTAAATAATTTACCTGTAGTCATAAAGCTATCAGTAAGTGGAGCTGGGATTCAAACATGTACAGTCTGATTCCAGAGCCTATATTTTTTTACTTTTTCTTTGGCATGGGCAGGCACCAGGAATCAAACGTGGGTCTCCGGCATGGCAGGTGAAAATTCTGCCACTGAGCCATCACTGCACTGCCTCAGAGCCTAAACTTTTTTTTATTAAAAATTTTTTATCAGAGAAGTTGTGGATTTACAGAAAAATTATGCATTAAATACTGTATTTCCTTATTTATGTTTACATAACTAAATTTTTATATAAATATATATTTTTTTTATATAAATTTATATTAACATCATCCCACCACCAATCCTTGCATTGGAGAGGAAAATTTCTTACAATTGATGATAACACTTTTTTGGTAATTCTACTATCACTTTTAGCAGCAGTTATATATACTACAATTGATGAAAGTTCATTAAAGTAGTACCATTAACTATTGTCCATAGTATACATAGGGGTATTTTTTCCCTATATTCCCTACCTAATATTATTATTATTTTTTTCATATATGTCTTTGTTTTATTCTCATCTACCCATACACTAAATAAAGGGACTGTCAGTCACAAGGTTTTTACAATCATACAGTCACAAGATAAAAGCTATATAGTTATACAATCATTATCCAAGATCGAGCCTACTGGGTTACCCTTTAACAATTTCAGGTATTTTCTTCAGGTTGTTTTAATACACTAGAAACTAAAAGGAAATATCAATATAATGTTTCATAACATTCACAATCATTTGTTAAATCCTAACTTCTCAGTTACAACTCCTTCCTCTTATTTGATCATTCTCTCAATCTTCAGGGGTTTCTGGGCAGTGACCATTCTAACTTCTTCATACTGATAAGGGGTATTAACATAGGCTAGAAGAATGAAACTGGTTGATGTTCTTGGAGAGCCTGGTACCTCTGGTTTTCAGAGCTTATCTGGCATAGGAGCCATCTGGAGGCTTTCAGTTTCTGAAAAAATCAACGTAATAGGTAAAACTTTTCTAGAGTCTTAGATAGAGCCCAGAGTATTCTTTATGGTTTTCAGGAATACTGTTGGTTAGGACTCGGCATACTGTGGCAATTTGCAATATCTGGCTGAAGCTTACATAGGAGTAACCTCAAGAGTGACCTCTAAACGCCATTTGAAATCTCTTAGCCACTGAAACTTAATTTTGTTTCACTTCTCTTCCCACTTTTGGTCAAGAAGGCATTCGCAATCCCTGTTCCCAGGGCCAGACTCATTCCTGGGAGTTGTGTCCCACTTTGCCAGGGAGACTTACACTCCTGGGAGTCATGCCTTCGTAGAGGGGATGGTAGTGAGTTTATTTGCAGAGTTTGGCTTAGAGAGAGAGAGCCACATCTGAACAAAAAAGTGGGTCTGCGGCGGTGACTCTGGCATACTTATAATTAGGCTCAGCTTTGCCATTACATAAATAAGTTTCATGAGGGCAAGCCTCAAGATCGAGGGCTTGCCTCATTAAATTGGGAGTCCTAATGCTTGAGAGAATATCAGGAATTCCCCAGGTGGGGAAGTTTAATAGTTCTACATTTTTCCTCCCTTCCCTCAAAGTACTTTCAGAGCCTACACTTTTCATCATTAGACTTTTAGCCTACACTTTAACCACTCCATATCTTCTCTCACCACTATCTTCTACCCATCACTGTCAAAGTTCCTAAAGTATGAAGCCAGCACTGCATATAAAACTAATATGGACAGATAAGTTCAAAGGGGAAGGGCTCATTCATCCCTTAATCAGACACTGTACGGCTATTAATACAACCTAAGATCACATTTAGTGGTTTTTGGCAGCAATATCTTACCATGAAATCCTACTGAGCTTACCTTTAACTCAAATAACCCAGGTTCTTTCTTTTTTTTTCTTCAATTTTTAATTAGCCACCATTAAACCAGATAACCTGATCACATGTTTTTTTACAATGATTTTTGAAAGTAAGAGCAGGAATTGGCCACTATCTTCTTGTCAAGTTTTTTTCTACAATTCTGTTAAAAAAAAAGGATTTGCATGTGGACATGGACTATAATAATTAGATGGTTTGGTATGATGAAACTGTGGGCAATATTTCTTTATTTTCAAAATCATTTCAGTGATAGTTGCAATGATATTATTGGGCAGGAAATTAAAATGGATAGAGGGAAAAAAGTTGAGTTTTTAGTTTTGGCCGATCCTCCCCAGTGGTTCAAAACTTGGCAACCATCTTGAATCAGCCTCTCTTGCATAGCATCTCTCCTTCCCAGCTTTGCATCACGTGCAAATAGGATGAGCAGGCCTGCCAAATCTTCTTCCAAGTTGCTGATATCTAGGTGGATGGCTCCCAGAGAGCTTAGATAGAGCAGCTCCAAGTAATCTAATCTAGGGACTTCTTGTATGAAGTTCATGTAGTGCTCAATGTCAATGTGTAAATAGTTTAAAAGAACACACATTGGAGCCCAGTGCCAGTCAAGTTCTGGATCTGAAGTTCTGGCTGTGGGTTCTAGTTGTAATGAAGAGGCTCCACTGTTCAACTTTTCAGCAGACACTTCCTGAGACTCCACTATGCTCTGGGTACTACACTAGGTTCTAGGCATATAACACTCCATAAGATGCAGTACTTGTCCTCAAGAACTTGCAGGTCCCCATGAGCTCCCAACCTTGGTCATACAGATGTTAGTAGACTGCCCCAGAGGAAAGCTTCAGCCTGGTGGACAGCTTCATGAACAGGAGGGACATTTCTTTTTCAGAAGCATCTCATTATACCCCATGCCTGGTCTTCTAACTGCAATTCCACTTCTTCCAAGAAACCTCTCTGTCCTAAGAAGAGCTCTTCCATCATATCATTTCCTTGTTGAGGATCTTCTGATGGTCCTCTCAGCTCCACAGCCCAAGTCTAACCTTTCTCACCTGACTGTTAAAGACCAGAAGGCTCTGACCCATTCAGCCAACTCAGCATTATCCCCGTTCTGATTTCTTTCTCAGGCAGACCAATCTCTGCATTGTCCAACGACATTCAATGCTTTTTTCTTCCTCACTCATGTTCTTGCTCCCCTTTCTTGGAATGCCCTCTTTCTTCCTTCCATCAGGCTAAGTCTTGCCTGTACAATATTCCAAGGTTCCATTCAAGTTCTACCTCCCCCTGGAGACTTCCTTGACCCCTTCAACTCTTGCTAACTCCATTTCTTTCTAGAGAAATTACAGTTTAGTATTATTTTATACATAGTTTTGTCCCATCTGATGCTATTTCATGTGGGTAATCTTATTTTCCCAATGACAGCACCTGTATAACAGGACCCAAGCATTTTATTCCCACTGCATCTAGCAAGTGTAGGCCACAGAATAGACATTTGATAAACATGTGTTGCCATTTTTTCCTTTTATTGCTTTTATCCCAGAAAGAGAATTAAAAGCAATCTGGTTTTAATTTTTAAAAAATCTTTCTACTTTTACCCTCATCATTTTTCTCCCTGTGCATTTTCCTTTTAGCCTAACCAGACTCTTCCTTCAACTTTACTTGAAAGTTTTCTCTAGCATCAGTACTTTCAATAACCCTGTCATAAGCAATAGAATCAGTTGTGTTTGTTTCAGAATTCCTCATATAGTTGGGCAGCTTTCCCAGGGCTCCTCGGTTCTGTCGCCTTCGCATGATGTCTTCCACCACATAGGAGACACCAGTAAGTAAATGGTTATTGCCTTAGTCAGCTCAGGACATTCAATAGCTATAAGCCTTTTTTTACATCTTTAAGGTTCCTTTAGAGAAAGGGGTGAAATTCATAAGAAATAGAGGCATCAGGTGAATAAAGAAGGGACAGATCCTTTTTCTCTATCCTGCTGACTTGGGAAACCTTCCCACCCAGCACTGCAGGCCTGGGGCTGCCCCAGTCCTGGCTTTGATCCTGAGCTAGACCCGCCTCTGGGTTTGCCCCCATCCCCACCCCACTCTCACTCTCAGCAGAATCACACACAGTCTATAAAGATGCTTTCTTTTATCAGCAGGTGAAGTCTGGAGCTGGACTCTAAGCCTTTCCATCCCCCATGCCGCTCACCAGAAAAGGGGCTGTGAACTGTAAGTAACTTTGATTGACATTTTCCACACCAACTCAATAAGGTTACAGGTTAAAGACCAGCCCTGAACCTGATCTTTAGCAGGCACGCATTGTGTGAGAGAAACACTCAACAATGAGCTAGACAGAACATAAAATACAGTGGAACTCTAATTAGATTATGTCTGAATGTGACAAAGAAGCCCCATAATATGACATCCTATTTAATTAGACTTTATTGATCAAGGTGGACTAGATGTGTTACATGTGTCCTGAGTGCTGGAGAGGGAAGCTCTGGAGTTTGCAAGGCCAATGCCAGCCCAGCCATTGTCAACCATGAGCCTAAGCTGGAGAGGCAGTGAGAGGAGGGAGTGGCAACGCCAGTCCCCTAACCAGGCCAAGTTCATAGCTCGTGCTCACTCTTACATCTGGTTATTTCTGGGTAGGTGGGAAGGAGGCAAAACGAAAGTCCTCCCACCAGCACAGTAATTGCTCCATCTCACACCTGTGCTTATTTACTCATAACAGTGCCCACACCTGGCAAAAATGTGCCAATGTATGGGACCCAGCTGAAGTCCAGGCTTCTTGGCGGTTTCTCTCACAAGCTGCCCCAGACCTGATTGACTATTCCCTCTCCAGCAAGGCTGTGGACTCCTGGAGGGTCAGGTCTGGGATTCCCATGGTAGCCTCAGCCTGGTCACTGCTTGGCAGACGTTAGTCCCGTGGCTGCCTTGTCCTGGCCTGGCGCGGCCTCTCCACCCCGCTTCTGGGGGTCCTGGAGGCCGGGCGGCTGCTGCAACTTTGATCGTACATTGGCTTCCAACCCGTCTGTGGAATTACAAATGATTAACCGTTATCAGCACACATCTTCACCTCCGTGTAAAAATAGATTGACTGTAATGAGTATTTGAATAAATCATAAGAATGGCTGCCCCGCGCTCATCTAACATCCTGCCCGTGGCTGCCCCGTGGGTGAGTTGGGCGCCGGCCTCCCGCCTAATGGCCTGCGACTCCGCAGCGGCCGCCGCGAGGATGGACAGGCCTGGGCTCCCAGGGCGCCTCCTCTGCAGCCTGGGCTTGGAAGTGGTCGGATCTGACTGACGGGGAGGGGAAGGGTGCTCCCTCCTGTTCCAGGAAAGCCTCCTGAGGAGGTGGGGGGTGGGCAGGGGAGAGCCGGAGTGGAAAGATAATGACCTTTGTAAGAATCGATGTCTCCTCGCACCGGAGGTTAGAGGGCCCTCATAAGTCAAGTCAAGTAGGAGAGGAGCAAGCCGAGCGTGAACCTGCCTGAGAGAGGAGAAGGCCGGGGAAGTAGGTCTGCAGATTCCCTGCCTATCCCTGGAGGCGGCTGGGCACCTCATTTTAAGGACAACTGTCCCAGGGAAAGTGCCCTCACAGGGACGCACTCTCAGACGGGAGGGCAGGTTCCTTCAGTTTCCCAGGCTCTGAAATGGGAAGGTTCGGGGAGTGGTTTGAGGATTCCACGTTTTGGGATGGAGGAAGAAGAGGTGGAGGAGGAGGAGCGGCAGGCTCAGAGGGTCTGGGACCAGTTGAGGAGGGAATAAGCTGAGAGTCTGAAGTCTGGGAGAGAAGACCAGTGAGGCCTGGATTTGAGAGGGAAACAGCGAACCTTCCAGTTTAATTCCAGCAGCCATCCGGTTCCTGCGGCTGGGCAATGAACCACCCCAAAGCTCAGTGATGGGAAACAGCAATCACGTCTATTAGTTTCATTTACTCCACGAGTTAGGAGTTCTGACAGGGCACGGTGGGGACAGCTCTTCTGTGTTCCACGATGTCTGAGAGCTCAGCTGGGGCAATTCAAAAGCTGGGTGCTGGAATCACCTAAAGATGTGTTTGTAAATCCACCAGCCAGGGCAGTCCGTAGAAGGTCTGCATGTGGCCACAAACATGTGGCCCAGGTTTCTTCAAGATATGGTGGCTGGACTCCAAGGTTGAGCATCCCAAGAGAGAGTGAGAGCCAGGTGGAAGCTGTACGGCCCTCTAAGCTCTACCCTCAGAAGCCAAATGTTCTCTTGATTGAAGTAATGCAAAGGTCCACCTAGGTTTAAGAGGGGTGAATGTAGAGCTGACCCCTAATCCCAACATCTCCATGAAGAACCATCAACATCACATAGAAAGAAGAGCATGGAAGGATAGGATAAATACTGTTGCAACCATCATTGGAATATACAATCTACCACAACCAGTGTTCATCATTTATCTACTAGTGGCCAGGCATGGTGCAGCCTGATCTATTTTCCAGAAAGGATGAAATGGACCCTTCCTGAGAGGTGATCTGTTCCCCCCAGAAAGACAGACTAACAAAACACCCATCTTAGAAAAAGCAAATTGTCCATTCAACTCACGAAATGTCTGAGTTTAAAGCATCCCACAGAGGCCAAGCCAGCCTTCCTCTAGGACATCCCAGGGTTCCTGGGCTGGTTCTAGAAGGTCCTGCAGTTGGTAGGTACCTCTACTTCATAGCCCATCTCAGCAGGAATAGGTCCTGACCACAGCAGGGGCCAGGCCTGGAGAGGGTCTTGCACCTGTGACCAAGGACTCCACACACTCTGAGCCCTAGATTTGCATTCAGGGCTTCCTACAGCGCCTCTCCACGGCTCCCTCTCCACAGCCTTCCAAGCTGCAGTAGGCTTCAGTCAAATGTCAGGAATTAAGAGGCTAAAAAGGGTATGTGCTAGGGACTGGGAAAGTCTGGGCAACTTTCTCCTTTGCTTGTCTCTCTGCCCTTCCCTTCTTCCTTGTGCTGTAACCTGGGGGACCTTGTGCCCTTAAGGAACCAGGCTCCCTTCCTTCCTCCATTTTCCAGACCCAGATGCAGCTAAATTTTGGAAGAGAATGTAGTGCCCTGGATGCTGTGTTTTGACTTAAGGGGACAGAAACAAAACCCAAGCAACCAAAGAGTAGAAGCAAAACCAGCTCTTTCCCTGAAAGGCTGAGATCTGAGGATAGCTAATGTTGAAAGGGAAGGGACAGAAAAGAAGGGTTAAAGGGGCTTAGTTTTGATGAAAAGGTGCTGGGGTTTAGAGGGAGTCTTGGGTTCAATATTAATAATATCAGTAGTCAGTTTTTCCTGAGCACTTACTATATGATGGACTCCTTGCTGAGCACTTGACATTTTCTCATTGAACCCTTACACTGTTTACTAGACAGTGTTATTATCAATGTATTACAGAGAAGGAGAGGAGACTCAGAGAATAAGAGTAAGTAACAGAATGAATTAGTAACAGAGTTTGAGTTCAAACTCAGGACTCCATGAACCTCAGTTGACTCTCTTGTAAAGTGGGAACATCTGATGAGATTGCATCCAATGCCACTTTCAGTTCTATGATTCTGAATATGCAGAAAGGAATCTGGGAGGGTTCTGGGCACATGCTTCAATTGGTGGGTCTCTATGAAAGTATGGGATGATTTCCTGCTCTCTACTTTTCCCTTATGTGAAACTTAGGTCCGGAAACTGTTACATTTGGGCAAGTGAAGGAAGCAGATAAAAACAGAAAAATCATTTGTATTCTCAAGGCTTGGACTTGGGGACTTGAATCCCAGCCCAGGACACTTACCACCTTTGTGATCCTAGAGGAGTTACGTACCTCTTTGGTCTTCAGATTTCTTATCTCTAGAATGGAAATGGGATTGTATACACTTCTCCAATTGCTGTGGGAACTAAATTAAATCCAGTAGATGAAAGCACATAATAGGTACTCAATATTCTTCGGTCATTCATTCACCTAGCAAATAACTGAAAAATGGAGTTGTAAAGAAAGAAAGAGAGAAAGGGAAAAAGGAAGAGAGGAAGATAAGAAAGAGGGAAAGGAAGAAAGGAAGACAAAGAAGAAAGGAAGACAAGAAAAAGAAAGACAGAAGAAAGGAGGGAGGGAGGGAAGGAAGGAAAGCAGGAAGAAGGAAGGAAGGAAGGAAGGAAGGAAGGAAGGAAGGAAAGAAAGAAGAAAACAACTGTTCCTTTCTATTACCCCTTATAGAGATGATCAAGAATCGTTCCTTTAACTGTACCCTCCATAAAAATTCACTCATAAACTATTGACATTTCAATAATACACATTAGCATCTTGCCCTTTGACAAATGAATATTGAATGAGCAATAAAGAGGCAAAAGAGTAACCCAGTGTACTGCTGCAGAGAAAGTGATACGGGGGGTGGCTGTCAGAGGGAAAATCCCTTTTCCTAAGCCTTATGACTCACCTCTCTCTGCAGTGAGTCCTAGAAAACAGCTCTTAGAGGGAGCTCAGATTCCAGTCCAGCCTAGCCCAGGCTGAACAGGATTTGTCCTAGTTTTTTCTTTCACTTGGCTGGAGGGGACTTGGGGGAAGAGAGAAAAGGTTACTGAAGAACTGCTAAAGGGATGGAATATTTCAACTCCACTCCCCCCACCCCTCTTGAAATACCTCGGCTCAAACACCTTGGCTCTCCCCACTAACTTTGCAGGCTTCTTCCTCACATTCTCTACCACTCCATAAAGTTAAAGTCTATAAACAATCAGACCGTGTGCCCAAAAGAAGTCAGGCAATGAGCCTAGAGAAAACTCAGTCAAGTTTTTTTTCCGCTCTCAGATCTTGATGGGAGCCTGTGTTTGGGGTTTGTGTTCAAGACAGACTTTCCTGCCCCTTCTCCAGCTCCTGCTCCCACTCCCAGCCTCGCTGCCACAGCCTCCGTTTTTTTCGTGGCCTCCATCTGGGCTGGGACTCCTTGAGTGTGCACAAAGCAGTGACGGGCTCTTCGTTGGTCCAGCTTAATTGGGGTGATTTAATGGTGTTTCTGGCGGATTCAGATTTATACGGCTTTCTGAGCGGCAAATCTGCTTTCTAAATGTAGAATTTTTGTGGAGTGGTAAAAAATAATGACTGTTCTGTGATTCCTGTCTCCTGAGCTAGGAGATTGCATTTACATTATGCAAATAGACATTATGCAATCAAGGCACTTTAGCTGGGATCTGGCGGCAGAGAGGCCGCTGATGAGATGCCAGGTCTGCGGCCCCAACTGGAGGGGCTGTGCTAAAGCGGATGTGAAGCGCGGAGGGCTGGGGCCAGCAGGGGGCTGGGCTAGGGAAAGGGTCTGTTCAGCTGGCCCAAGGAGGCAAGTGGAGCCTGCCCAGAGATTCATGCATCCAGGGAGCTGCCAAAGCCACTCTCTCAATTAATGGCTTTGTTTAATTGTACCCCCTGTCCAGAGCAGTATTGTCTTACGGATAATTTCGTTTGCCTAACGAGATTTTGCTAATTAAATCTCCTTTCAGTTGGTGTGACTATGCCTGCAGGAGAGGGGGCTATTTGGAGTCTTCCCCATAAACCTTTCTGGAGAGGAGCTAGGAAGGAGGGAAGAGAGGGAGGGTGGAGAGAGGAGAAAGAAAGGGAGGGAGAAGCTTCCCTGCTGTGAGGAGGGCCGGAGAGGCTTTGAGCAGGATTTGGAAACTGCAAGGTAGCTGTCCCAATGCCCCCTGCCTCTCCCCTTGTTCGCTGGCCTCTGGAAATGCAGATGGTCGTAAATCTTTGTCCAACCTAAAGGGAAATCCCTTTTTCCCTTTCCCGGTGGCTCCTGTTACTTTCACCCTTAGCCATTCTCAAGTTCTTCCCAGCTCTCCAGAGAGAGAATCATGAGGACCTTGAGGAGATAGAGGCATTGGAGGGTTTCCCAGCCCTGCACTCAGCAGCTCTGGTTAGAAGGGTGGGCAAGGAAGGTGGGGACTGGCCCCCTACCCTTTGCCTGGGCAGTTAGTCCAGCAGGCTGGTCCTCAAGAGAAGAAACATGACTCCAAAATTGGCTGTTTCTCCATGGACAACTGCATGAATTGGAGAATACCCAGTCAAATTCATTTATCATCAGTCATTCAAGGATGTCACATATGGAAGAACCTAGCACTGTGCCTGGCAATAGCTGGAAACTGGGGGAGGCCGTTGTTAGTAACAGTTCCAAGTCACTGCCCTGCTCAACCACCCACCATAGCTCCCTACTGTCTACAGGCTAAAGATCAGCTTCCCTGGCCTGGCTGACCATGGGCTTTGTGGTTCTAGCCTGGCCTACTTTTTCTGTTTCATCTCCCATGGTCCCTTGCGGGTCCCTCCTCTTGGTCATATACAGACATTCAGACACACACCAGTATGCCTGATACTCCAAAATACTGGATTGCTCTATTCCTTCCCTTCACCCAAATATACCTTTGTACCTCAGGGCCTTTGCTTGTTCTGTTCCCTCTGTCTGGAATATCCCCAGCCTGTAGAATCCCTGGCTCACCTATCTCCTCCATGCCTCCGTACAGTTCTTCCCTACCCATTCGCAACCCCCAACACTGCTGCACTCCTTCTCTGTCCTATCATCATAGAACCTCAAACGTTGTTATTTGTCCATCCATCCAAGTGCAGGACTGAATCTTAGTCTTCTTTTAATCCCAGCATGTGGAATCATGCCTGGCCATAGCAGGCACCCTACAAGGCTGGTTAAAGGAAAGGATGAATGAACCATAGGAAGAGGGGCAGTGATGGACAGACACGCTTCAGTGAGCCTCCAAACTCTGGGATCGATGATGGTGGTGGTGGGGAACCAGTGGACGGATTCTGTTGAGGCTCTCCAGCATTCCCCGCTCATCCATTACCTTCGTTTCACAGGCCAAAAGGCTCTTAACGTTTGTGGATCCCTTTTTGCATGTGAGGTCCTGCACAAGGTCGGGTGCTTGTCCAATTTCACACATTCTCATATGAGGTGGGCAATATTTTTGCAGAGGGAACTGAGGCTCGTCTGTCCTCGTCAAAGGACAAGGCAATGTCTGCCTGTAACTGGGTCCTGGGAGAATGTTCTTTTTGCTTCCCAGTCCTCTTCCTCATCCCATCCACCCATCAGTCTGTCCATCTCAACTAGAACCCAAGCTGCCCAGGTGGTACATCGCAGCCTCCCTCCCCACAACACCAGGCATCATGTATGGGTTGGAATGCCTGTGTGCTTTGCACTCGTGTGTGTGTGCATCCGTCTATGGGTGCTGGGGCTGGGGTGAGCCCAAAGCCCCCCGGGGTTGGTCTCCAAGGTGGCTGGTGGTTCGGGACTGCTGCTCAGCCAACGGTGGATGTCAGGGTGGAGGAGTCTGCACTCTGCTGGGGAGGAGAGCAGCCAGGGAGGATTGGCTCAGATCTTCATGTGTGTGCATGTGTGCACATGTGTGTGTGTAAGCTGTGGTGTGTGTGTGTGCATGAGAGAATGAGGCAGTTCTTAAAGAGAGTGCTTTGTGTTTGTCTTAGTTCCTGAGGTTCAGGTGCTCTGCTTTCTGCCCTGGTGTTTTCCCTGTGGTCCAGGCACCTGCCAGGGTTTTGTTTCTTTAGCTCAGCTTTTAATCTCTCCCCACCATGCTCTGCTCTGAGCCTACGGTGTTTCCACGAGCATAGCAGGTGCTCAGCCAGAACTCTGAGAATGCACTAATGAGCGATGGAATAAGCACGCACTTCCACGTCAGGTAGACTTGGGTTTGAGCCCCGGTTCTGCTATTTATTTAGCTATGACCTTGAGATTTCGTTTTCTCATCCAGACAGCAAGAATGATAATACTACCTCTTCTATCTTTCTCAAAGGGCTGTTGGTGGAGGATTAGCAGAGATACGTGAAAGTGTTTTATAAACTATAAAGCACTGTACAAGTATAAGAGGTTATTATTATAATGGTTATTACACTTGAAATGATCATAGTGTTTGAAAATTAAGGATTTTTTTTTCAGGGATATAAAATCGTCTAGGCTTGATTTGAACTCTGAGACTTACAGAGCAATCATTACAGGAACTGACTCCAGATTTGCCCATGATGGGAACTTTCAGAGGCTAGAGCTTCAGCCTAGAAGCCTCTGCCCTCTCCCCGTCCCCTGGCACTGGGGACTGTTACTGGGGTGGCAGGAGGGGTGAAAGTGGTCCACTTTATTTGTGCCACCTGTGCCCCAGGTGGACTCATGTAATAAATGGTCTCTCTTGAGTTTCTGCAATTTCCTTAGACCCCCATGCCTCATTCTCTGTGCATATGCTATTCCTTCTGCCACACATACCTTTCCCTTTTTCTCTACTGGTCTTTTGACC
>PVIY010018830.1:0-46852 GCA_004026745.1 Myrmecophaga tridactyla | reverse complement strand
GAGAGAGGCCACATCTGAGCAACAAAAGAGGCTCTCTTGGGGGTGACTCTTAGGCCTAAATTTTAAGTAGGCTTGACCTATCCTTTGTGGGGTTAAGTTTCATATGAACAAACCCCAAGACTGGGGGCTCAGCCTATAGCTTTGGTTGTCCACACTGCTTGTGAGAATATCAAGAATTCAACTTGGGGAAGTTGAATTTATCCCTGTTCTCACCACTCCCTGAAGGGGGCTTTGCAGATACTTTTGCACTCACTGATCGAATCACTCTGGGATTCATCAGGGCATCACTCTGGACAAAACAGCAAAATCTCATGTCCTACCTGAGATTCCAAGTACTTATGGCGTTCAATCAAACTATCTACATAAGTTATATTAGGAAATGCACTAGTCAAAATATAAATTTTGTAAGAAATAAAAATTTTTTGCTTATAAAGGCATGTTTTATAAAAGCTTCTTAGGTGATTTAAAGTGTGGGCTGGCTTGAGAACTGATGCTTTAGGCTAAACCTGATAATGGGAATACCTGACTGCTATTTACATCAAGGAAGACAAAGTTTGTGTAAGCTTCCCTGGCGGTATTGGCGTTAACAAGAACCAAACCTTTCAGCCAAAGGAAGGAAGCTCGCTAAAGGTGACATTCCAGTCATTTATCAGGTCAGAGAAAGCATTTGGAGGAGCATCAGAGCTTTCTCATTACTCCTGAAATAATATCAGAGGCAGTCCCTCATTTGGCTCCTGCATATGCTTTACCCACTCTATAATTAACCTGGCTGAGATGAGCCACCAAACAAATTGTATTCATTGATTTCAGAATGAAAGATTTTTTTAAGTAAAGACTTGTGTACACATGTGAGAGTGGGTGTGTATGCACATGTGTGCATGTTTTGTTCATCAAAAATAATGATTCATTTGAAGAGGAAGAAATCTTCTGAACCGTTGGGTCTTTATATGGATTTTTTTTTTTTTTTTGCATCTTTTCTGCCAGGAGATTGAATTGTCATTGCTTGGCTCTCAAGAACCAAGTTGCATACTTTCTGCTGCATGAATCATTATAAACAACAGCTTTGGGAAGGCATTCTAGGGCCAGTAATTATACTGATGAAACAGAAAGACTGTATTCCAAGTGAGGTTAATTTTAGCAAGAGTCAGATAAAAATGTTGTCAACGAGCAGCAAACAAACTGGCAAGAGAGTTGAGATCACTGGTGGCAGCTGCTGGTTGTTTGCGCTGAGTGGTTCCCAGGGCCACCCAGAGAGCCAGACTGGACCTCTCTAGCAGTCTCAAGTTGTTTAAATGTTTGAAGTAGACATACAGAGCTAATGTGTAATAAACTGGAGAAATTCTAAGTGGAAAATAATACTGAATTAAAATGTAACCAAGAATGAAATAATAGCTGACAATTTAGTCGTGTGTGTGTGTGTGTGTGAATGTTGGAGTGGGGAAGACACCCATAGACCCAAATATTTACTAACTAGCCCAAACTTAGAACATTTATTTTTCCTTAGAATAAGCTACACTGTGAAGAAAATCCCTGAATGGTGGAAAAGAATGTTGCACCTTATGAAAGCAAATTAGATTTCTTAAAAAAGGCTCTGTGTTTAGAATTCCATTTTCGGCAAAGAGTATAGTTTCTTAAGAAATTGCTTAGGCATCTTATAGCCAGTATCTCAACTAGGTTCCTAGAAATGAGGGTTACTGGAGAATTAAACAAGTGAGTCCTTCTGGAAAAAAAAATTAAGGCTAAAAATCCAAAAGCAAACTGGTCAAGAAACCTGCTGTTGAAGAGAACTTCGACATAAGGAAAAAAGAAAGGCACTGTTACATTCTCATTGGAAAAATGCCTCATGTAACTCTATCTTTCTCTCTCCCTCATGTATAAAAGAAGCAGAGATTCTGACAAGGAACTTAAATACAAAATAAAGTCTTCCCAATTGTTAGTGTGAATCAGTTAAACCAGGGTATTAGATTGACCTGGCAGCTGACCCAGAGATTAGGAGCCAGCTGACAGATAAATAGTTGCATTAGTAGGGAAAGAAGCCTAATTCAAATTAGCCTAATCCAAAAGAGAATAATTTGGTCCATGGTACTGGAACGTTCATGGGTAGAGACCTTATTTCAGAATTTTCTGGATTGGGGAGCTTTAAGGATTTCACTGGGATCTGGCCACCTCTCCTCCCATCTTCCCCGCCCCCCAACATCCACACCTTGCTTCTGATTGCCCCATGTCTGCTTCAGTCTCTTCCTGTGCATCAGGCAGGAAGGCCATTCACAAGCTGTGATGCTTTGGAGGCTTTACAGACCCCAGAAGATCATGTTCTTAAAGCTAATCCATGCCTGTGGGTGTAGGCCTATTACAGGTGGGATCTTTTTATTAGGTTATTTCAGTTGCGGCCCAGGTGCCTCTAACTCCTCTTACTGGAGTCTTTATAAGAGGATGAAAGTCAGAGAAAGTAACAGAGAGAAAGCTACAGAAGCTGAGAAAGAAGGTCACAGACAGAGCAGCCAGAAGTTGAAAGCGACGAAACCTGGGAGAGAAGAGAGAGCCGTGACAGAGAAGTCCTGGATCACTGGCAGCCTGTCTTCAAGAAGATGGTATTTGTCTTGATGATGCCTAGATTTGGACATTGTCATGGCCTCAGAACTGTAAGCTTGTAATTTAATAATCCCTCATTGTAAAAGCTTATCCATTTTATTGTATCTGCATTTCAACAGCTTTAGCAAACTAAAGCAACAGCTTCTTAGGTAAGCAACAGTGATAGAAAGAGATTACATTTCTTAACATTCATATATCAACCTAAAAATTCTCTAATTGTCCCTGATTGGATCATATGCTCAACCCTGAACAATCTCTGTCAGGGGTACTGGTACTTGGATTGACTAGGCTGAATAGTGGCCTCACAAGTCCACATTCTAATCTCTGGAACCTGTAAACTAGCACAGAGGCTGGTTATATAGAAAACAAAAATGAGATGACTTTAAAAACAATAAAATAAAATATCTAAGAATATATCTGATGAAATATGGCTAAGATCCCTAAAGAGAAAATTGTAGAAATGTTAGAGAAATTAAAGAAATCATAAATAAACAGAGGTACATAAAATATTCATGGATTGGAAGTTGTAAAATCACCCCAAGTTAATTGTATGTGCAATATGATCCCAATCAAAATAGCAAACTTTTTTTTTTTTTAAGTTAAAAGTAATGACAAGCTTGTGCTGGTTTGAATCTGTTGTGTACCCCGGAAAAGCCATGTCCTTTCGTCCTCATTCAGTATTGCTGGATGGAATCGTTTTACTGTTTCTGTGGAGATGTGACCCACCCAATTGTGGGTGGTAACTTTTGTTTAGATGACTTCCATGGAGATGTGTCTCCACCCATTCAAGGTGGGGTTGCTTACTGTAGCCCTTTAAGAGGGAACCATTTTGGGAAAAAGCTACAGAGCACACGCAGCCAGAGACCTTTGGAGATGAAGAAGAAAACACTCCTGGGAGAGCTTCATGAAACATGCAGCCTGGAGAGAAAGCTAACAGACGTCACAACGTTTATCATGTGCCTTTCCAGTTGAGAGAGAAGACTTAAATGTCATTGGCTTTCTTGAACCAAGATGTCTTTTCCTGGATGCCTTAGGCCGGACATTTTTAAACACTTGCTTTAATTTGGACATTTTCACAGCCTTAGAACTGTAAACTAGCAACTTTTAAATTTCCCCCCTTTAAAAGCCATTCTATTTCTGGAATATCGCATCCTGGCAGCTTGCAAAACTAAATTTAGAAGGAAACCCAAAAGGCCAAGAGTAGCCAAGATGCCTTTGGAGAAGAATAATAAAGCAGATACACTACCAGAAACCAAGACTTTTAAAAAGCTTTAGTAATTAAGATAATTTTGTATTAGCCCATCTGGAAATATAGACCAATGAAGTGAAATAGAAAGTGTAGAATCAGTCCCAAGTGCATATGAGCATTTGGTTTATAATAAAGGTATACTGCAGGTTAGTGGGCAAAACAAATTTGTTCAATAATTATGTGGCACCAGTTGGATATCTATGTGGTAAAACAACAACTACAACTTCACATAACATACACACAATGTAAGTGGGTTATTGATCTAAATGTGAAAGGTCAAAAAATAAATCTTCTAAAAGATAATATAAAAGAATATCTTCATGACCTTGGACATGAGAAAGATTTACTAAACAAGATACACAGGAAAAACAGTAACCATGAAGGGAAAAATGTTAAATTGGAGAACACTAAAATTATGAATTTGTGTTGATTGAAAAACATCATTTGGAAGGTGAAAATGCAAGTTATAGAAAAGGAGATATCGCTAATGTATATGCACAAAAATCATTCAGAATATATAAAGAACTCTTATAAATCGATTAGAAATTGACAGACAATTCATGGAAAAATGAGCAGAACACTTCACTAAAGAGAATATCCAAATGACTTATCAACATATGAAAATGTGCTTAATGTCATTATTAATCAAGGAAATAGTTGAAATAAAAATGAATGTCTTGGGGAGGGCCACGGTGGCCCAGTGGGCAGAGCTCTCACCTGCCATGCTGGAGACCTGGGTTTGATTTCTGGAGCCTGCCCATGTGGGGAAAAAAAAAGAATGGCTCAGATGGCAGTGCAACGGTGGCTCAGCAGGCAGACTTCTCACCTGTTATGCCAGAGACCCAGGTTCGATTTCCAGAGCCTGCCCATGCCAAAGAAACCACACACACACACACACGCACACGCACGCACACACACACACACAAAGCAAAAAGAATGGCTAAGGATCAAAGGAGAAGGAGGAGTTATAACAGAGGAGTTAGGGTTTAACAAATGTGTATGATTACTGATACTTTTTTTTTTTTTAATTTGCATATGGGCAGGAGGCACCAGGGATCGAACCCCAGACCTCCAGCACGGCAGGTCGGAGCTCTGCCTGCTGAGCCACGGCAGCCACCCTGATACTTCTTTTTAGTCTCCAGTGTCTTGGAGAAGCTAGCAGGAAAAATCTGAAATTGTGGAGTTGTAACCCATATGAAACTTTGAAATCTGTTCTATAACTGCTTCTTAAAATGTGCTTTGAAATTTATTGCTTTTTTGTATATATGTCATATTCACAATAAAAAATGAATTAAATTTAAAAAACGAATGGCTAACATTTTAAAAGCTAACAACGACAAGTTGGTGAATATGTGGAACAACTGGCCCTTTTAAACACTGCAAAGGGAATGTATATGGGTTCAGTCACTTTTGGAATACTGTCTGCCATTAGCTTCTCAAGTTGAGCATATTTATACTCTATGACTTCTACTCAAAGACGTACTTGTACACCACAGGTAAGTACAAGAGTGATCATAGTGGCATTATCCGTAATAGCAACATTTGGAAATATTTAAGTGTCCATTAACAATTGAATATCAGATGCAAAAAACTCAACCCATTTTAAATAAAGTTTGAAAATAGCCAGGACCGATCTGTTGTGACTGATGTCACCCATTCATTGCTTTCCTCCTTTTGTAGCCATGTTCTCTCCTTGTTATTGTCTTTGATTTGGGTTTTTTTTTTTTTTACTCTCTTTATTATTAATTGGCTGAGGTTTCAGGATGGAGCAGAGCGCAATGAGTATGTGAGGAAATACTCTCCTCACCGCTCCCTCAGAGACAGCAAATAAAAGCCATGACACTTACTGTCTTTCCGAAACATACCTCAGAGAGTACTGGAATGTTTCCTTCATTTGAGGGAAACATGAATGTTTGGGTAGATCAGCAATCGCGAAGGCAATAGAATGGTTCTCAAAAGCAAGTCCTTATCTGGGGAAACAAGCAGTTTCTCAGATGAGAAAAGACCAATGCACCAACTCGAGTATTGATTACTTGTGTAGTTTCTCTTCTTTCTTAGAAGTCTAAAGACACTTGTTTCTAGGCACTGAAAGCTTCGATGTTAAAGGTAATTTCCAGCTAAAGCAGAGGAGCATAACCTCACCCACTCGTGGAACATGTATTTATAGAGTGCTACACACTCTAGGTGCAATTTTACACACTAAGGAGCCAGTTGTGGCCAACGCCAGAACAGCCCCTGGCCTTATGGAACTTACAATTTAAAGAGGGATAGTGGTGGTGGTGTGTGTGGGGGAAGATAGGAGGAAAATGCAGACTAATTAATACTTAAAACTGTGATAAGTACCATCAAGAAAATAAACAGGGAGCTAAAAGAGAGTAACTGGAAACCATGCTCTCAGTGATGACTAACTGGCCACACCAGAGCAGAGGACTAGGCAGGGTCAGCTCTGTGGGTGACAGACATGGGTGCAGGTGCACAGGGCCCCAGGCTTAGAAAGGCCCCGGCTTGGCATAATGCTTTGCTGTCACTTGAAATTCTTAAAAAGTTTTGAAGAAGGGGCCTGCAAAGACCCGGGGTAAGGAATTCCAATTAGCAAGAACTGCACGTGCTCAGCCTCAAGGCGGGAAGGGGCGAGGAGGAGGGTGGCAGGGGGAGAGTTTGGAGGGGACAGGAGCCTTGACAACCGCGGGATCATCTCTCTGCTGTTTCCATAAACACAAGTTCCCAGGGGCACAGGAGCTCCCCCCTACGCGGCTCCCCGCGGGAGGGCTCTGCACACAACAGGTCACTAGCTGCGGCTGAAGCCTAGAGACACAGGCCACAAGAGGTAACCGGCGGTGGGAAGCCAGCCAGCCGGCTCCAGGCTTCCTGCGGGTTTTCTGATCCCAGAGCAGAAGGGAGGCCTGCGCCGGGCTCAGAGCCCACCAAGGCGCACGGCTGGGGCGCCCAGCTTTCGGAGGCCGGTCATCGGGGGAGAGGAAGGGGCAAGCACCACGGAGAAGGGGCTGCAAGATGCCTGGGAATCATTTCCCGCTACATTCTTGCTTTAAAGTCATGTCTCAAGCCCCGTATTCTTTCTTTATAGAAAAAGGGGGCATTTTAACAGCGTCTATTTTGAAGAAGCGGAGCTGTTGATAAAGCTCGTTGGCTGTTACAAGGTTACGAAATAGCAAATAGCGCCATCAAGTGGTGAGTACCTGAAAGAATTTGTAAATTTCAAGTATTATCCATTATATTTGGCTCCAGGCATTCTAAAGATCTTTTTATTGTGTGAGAGCAGCTTTTTTTTTTCTTCTCTCCCTCTCTCAAACCTTGAGACCACCAGATGTCCAGAAGACAGGGATTTAACAGAGATATCTTAGAATTGATGGGGGAAGGGAAATTGCCACCAGCTGCTCTTCTCTTACTTCTGGGAAATCCAGACCCTTCCTCAATGAGATCCCCTAAACCCAATGGGCCTTCTGAGGCCACTAGATGGAGGCAAGGGGGAAAGGGTGGGTGTAGATGGAACTGGTTCAGGATGGTCTTGGTAGGTTGCTGGCCTCATACACCTTCATTTACCTGCTGTATCTCTTCGGGGATGGGTATTTCTCTACTTACTCGAAGGAGTAGTCATTCCTTCTAACTGAACTTTATTAATTAATAATAATGAAAATATCTGCTATTGCACACCCATGATGTGCCACACACTTTACATATATTCATACATGTAATTCTCACATCAAAGCACCTAAATAGTTATTATCCTTGTTCTTCTACCATATGCTACAGAGGAAGCTTGCAGAGGTTAAGGTAAATTACCTAAAGACTGCCATCTTAGTGCTATTGACTGGCCACCTGGAATTTGTACCCAAATCTTCCTGACCATTCTCTTGATGAATATCCCACCTCTCCCTACTTAGGAATCCTTTTCCCTCATTTGCCACCAAACCAGAGCAGAGGTGGCAGCAGTCAACATTTTGTCCTCTGCAGATTGGCTGATTCCTGACTGGTCCAGTACTTACAGGAAGCAGATGGAGCAGACAGTAGGATGCTGCTGAGCTCAAAAGAGACAATCAAGCCTGGCTCCATCAGTCTTTTCAACATGGCATTTTGTCAGATAGTTTGAAGTGTTTTTAAAAGCAGGGCACTAAAAGACAAAGATTAGCACAGCATTGTGCATTGGCTGTTCGCACTCAAAACCTAGATTGATTGTCCTCTGTTTTTAAGATGCTGGCCAGTTCTGCACAAACAAGTTTTACTTAAATACCAGATGGCTACAAATATCCAGCCAGATTCTCTCAGGGTATGAAGGATTTCTCGGCAATAAGCTGGGCATTTGGGGAGGTATATTAACTCTTTCTGACCACTAGAGGGACAGCTGCTGCTTCCAACATGTTGACTATCAAAATGTTGCTCTAGTGCTGTCAAAGGGTTATAGCCTCATTCAGAAAATAAAACCACCTAACTGCATAAAACATAAGCTATTATTAAAGTTAAGGAGTACTTTACTCACCAGGAAATTAAAATGTTACATTAGATTTGAGAACTCTCATCCCTAAATTGGATTTAACAGTAATCAATCAGATGAATGAAAATAATAATCTGGGCAGACTGGCCTCCTTTCTGTCCCCTGGGTTTGTTGATCCCTTTCCAGCCTCTGGACTTTTTGTACATGGGTTCTCTCTGCCTGGAGCACATTCCCCACCAAACTCCAGCATGGTTGGCTTTTTCTCCTCCTCTTGGTCTCAGCCCAGATATTACGTCCTCAGAGAAGCCTTCCGTATTTATTCCCCTCAGTCACTCTCTCCCTCTCCACCCAGTTCCTTTTCTTGACAGTATTTCTCACCACATGACTATTTTTTATTTATGTGTTTACTTCTTGCCCCTCCACCACCTCTGAAACAAATTTGGTGAGGGCAGGACCTGGTGTGTTTGGTTTGGAGCAGCATCCTAGCTCCCAGATTATCATGCCTGGCACATAAGTGAATCAATGAATATTTGTTAAAAGTATGAATGATATTTGGCAATACTTTAAAATGTCAAGCCCCTTTAGAAAAACTCTAAATTTTGTCTTTAAAACGGATCTTTCTCATAATAATTGTGAATACTCATTTTCCAAACAGAAGTTGACGTACATGTTATGATTCCTTAGGAGCAGCAAGCAAATGTAGAGAAATAGCCTTGAAGCAATAAAGACAAGGATAGGCCTTCACATTTGCCTGAGAAAGAAAAGCATGGGTGGAAAGAACAGAAACAAATCTAATCTATAACTCTGTTGAGAACTCATATTGAAGGGCTCTTGACTGAATTAATGATAGCAGAGATGAAGGGAAAACTGTCTGATAACCACCAGAGACTGTACAGTAATATTGTGGCTTTTATATGAACTAGGTTTGAAAGTTCACCATTGTCCAGTTATTCCTGGAGGATATACACTGGGTTACATTTTATGAGACTTGACCTAGAAGGAAGTCTCTATTTCCTATGACAGGAAAATAAGTGCAGCATCCTGTCATAATTAGGATAAAAGAGACCAAATAATGGCACAAGTCTTTCAAAAGATTGAAAGGGATGCTAATTCTATGGGGCTTATATTTAAAGTCTGAAACTTAACTCATCTGCCCAAGTAAAAGGATATTTTTTTTAAAAAGTATATTTAATTATGCTATGAATCACCAAGTAAAGAAGGAGGAAGGGAAGTAGATTTCAGGAAGAAAAATATGTGGCCTTGACAAAACAGAGTGGTAAATGTCTTTGAGTCTTTTCTCACAGATGGTATGATACTAAGAGCAGATAAAAATATTATGATAGATGGAGGGACCAAATTTTTAATTATACCAAATTTATCTCATTTGTTCTTAGGCTTCTAATAAAAAACAAAGCTCACATTATTAATTAATAAAGTTGCCTCACCCCCGGGATTGGAATCTACATCTATCTTGCTATGGACAAGAACACATTTTATTTGAACTATGTTGCCTGCTTGATTGTTATTCATTTTCCTTTTAATCTTCAAAGTGCTTCATTGAAAACCAATTCTTCTCCCACACTTTGTGTTAAATCCCACAGAAAAGCTGGGCAGATTTAAAGTTTTCTGTAGTATTGTGGTACTAAACTGTGAGGAATATCATAGGATACAATGACATTCTCAAAGTTTCTTTAAGTCAAATTACCCCAGAACTTCAGAGCTGAGAGGAGCACTGGGAGTTGTAACAGGTATGGAAATTGTAATAGATATCCATTGTTTTGCCAGGTGGAATTCATTCTTCTTTCCTTGGATAATACATTTTCCTTGAGGAACCATCTCTGGATGTGACCCAGGTCTGGCCATGCAACACATCCTATCCTCTTGGGCATGTGACCCAAGGTGGCTGTTTTAGTCTACCAAAGCTGCCAGCATGAACACACCAGAGATGGACTGGCTTTTAATAAAAGGGGATTTATTTAGTTAAAAATGTATAGTTCTTCAGAGGAAAGGCAGCTAACTTTCAATTGAGGTTCTCTCTTACATGGGAAGGCACAGGGCAATCTCTTCTGGCCTTCTCTCCAGACCTCTGAGTTCCAACAACTTTCCCTGAGGTGATTCCTTTCTGCATCTCCAAAGGCCTGGGCTGAGCTGCGAGTGCTGAGATGAGGTATGCTGAGCTGCTTGGGCTGTGCTACCTTGTGCTCTCTCATTTAAGCACCAGCCAATTAAATCAAACATCATTCATTGCAGCAGGCATGCCTCCTAGCCAACTGCAGATGTAATCTGCAACAGATGAGCTTCACATGCCATCGGCTCATGTCCGCAGCAACAGAACTAGGTGCCTTCACCTGGCCAAGTTGACACCTGAACCTAACTACCACAGTGGCCCAGTCAGAACTGTTCCTAGGACTTTGCCAGGAGCAACAGGAAGAAGGATTTTCTTCCTCCTGGCTTGGAGCCATGGCCTGGTTAGGCTGCAGAAATGAAGCCCACCATAAGCAGTGAGCCTGCTAGAAATGAAGCAAAACAGAGCATAGCAAAACCATGAGATGGAGAGAAGTCGGTTCCTAAACTGGTGAACTCAATGAGTGTTTTAGTTTGCCAAGGCTGCTATGACAAATCCCACACTATGGGTTGACTTAATCATTGGGAATTTATTGTCTCATGGTTTTGAAGGCTTGGAGTCCAAATCAAGGTCTTGACTGACATGCTATCCCCTGGAGTCTGTAGTGTTATGCAGATGCAATCATTTAGTTTCCTTGGGTTGCATCTCTGCCTCTGTCACATGGTTTCTCCTTCTGGCTTCTACTTCTCCTGCTCAGTGGTCTGGGTATTTGTCTGCATTTCCACTTCTTATAAGGACTTGAGCCATATAGATTAAGGCACACCCTGATTCACTTTGGTCTCATCTAAATAGGTTCCTCAAAGATCCTACTCACAAATGAGTCCACACTTTAAATAACAGCACCTTCAAAGGTCCTGTTTACAAATAGGTTCACACCCACAGAAATGCAGATTAAGACTTGAATGTACCTTTTGTGGGGTCAATCCCCAATGACCTGTTTCTGAGTTCTGCTTGAACACAGAGTCATCTGGCCCAAACGTTCAGTGTTGGTTTATAAACCAATGATTGTTCATAAAATTGTACTCAGTTGTAAAATGAGAAAACTCAGGTCAAGAAAATGAGTTTTTCAAAAGAGCCAACTTGTCAATTTGAAGGATTTCTCCTGTTTCTAAGAGTGTGTGCTCTTTGTATGTTTTTTCAGTGTCATTACTTGGCATGACATTACTTGGTATGACATTACTTGGTAAATTAGGGTGAATAATGACAACTGTTGTAACCACTGAATATAAATGGATTAACCCAATTCCAAGTAAAGTCTGAGTATAGGGAAACTTCCTCATGTTCATTCAGGGACCCAGGCTCCTTTCATCTGTGGCTCTGCCCTCCTCTAGGTCCCCTGTCTTCTCCAAATAACTGGTTAATGTAGAAGGAGACAGAAGATTGCATATGGGAGGTTTTAATTGACTGTACCTGGAAGTTTCACTTCCATTTCCATTTTATTGGCTGGAACTCACCACATGGCCAAACCTAATAGCAGTGAGGCTGGGACATACAGTTTAGCTGTGTGCCCAAGAGGAAGAGGATGCAGAATTAGCATAAGCTAGTTAATCTCTGCCGCATTTGGCAAAATGAAAGTTGCAATCCATCTGTTTTGTCTGCTTCTGTTCTTTGAAAATTTAATAGTCCACAAAATCCACTGATGTAGTTCAATTCTTTCCTTTTATAAATAAGAAACCATAATTACAGAAGGTTAAATGACTTGCCCAAGATAGCACAGTTAGAAAGTGGTACATCTAGCACTTCAATGAAGCAAAATCAGTATAGTTTCATTTTGTTTTCAACTATTAAAATATGCAATGGTTTTCCTTATTGCAACTAAAATAACAGTACCCTTGATGTAAGTCCATAGAGGTAAACGTGGACTTACCACACTTGGGGAAATATTGCTCCAAGCCAATAGCTCCTGGCTGAATGTGGTTTAGCTTTTCCTTCCTTCATGCCTTTATTCAAACTGTCTCTTGCCTGGGATGTCCTCACCCCTTTAATCCATTATCCAAAATCCTTTAAATTCTCAGAAGACCTCTTCCTTCATGAAATCTTTGCAGCACCCCTTCTACTGCCAAACCCCAGCATCTTCTTCCTCTTCTGGGCTCTACTCTTCCTCTTCTTCCCCATGGCACCCACTGTTCTCTCCTTTCACTTGATTCTTACTCATAGACTGCCCTGTTTCACCTTTTTACCTTTTTGCATGGGCAGGCACCGGGAAATGAACCCGGGTCATTGGTATGGCAGGCGAGAACTCTGTCGACTGAGCCACCGTGGCCCCCTGTTTCACCTTTAACATCCTTGTCTTGGTTATTATTTCCTTTTTCCTTGACCCCTGTCATATACTTCACTAAAATCCTTATGTACATTTTCATAATTCTGTTGGTACAGAAAAGCCATATTCTTCTAATCCAGTCTTGTGTAGGCAGACCTATTGTTGTGTGAGATTCTTTGATTAAGTTTTCATGGATGCGACCCTGCCCATTCAAGGTGTGTCTTAATCCATTTACTGGAGTCCTTTATGAAGGAGACATTTTGGAGAAATCACAAACACTTAGAGAAATGATTTGCCTCATCAGAAAGCAGAAGGACCCAAGGAGCTGAGAGGGCCATTTTGAAACCAACCCAGTAGAGAAGGGCCAGCACACATCACCATTTGCCTTCTCATGTGACAGAGGAAACCTGAGGCAATTGGCTATTCTTCAGTGAAGGTATTCTTTCATTGATGCCTTAATTTGGACATTTCTATGGTCTTAGAATTGAAACTTGTAGCTTAATAAATCCCCTTTGTAAAGATAATCTATTTCTGGTATATTGCATCCCAGCAGCTTCAGCAAACCAAACCAATGATTAAACATTGAGCGTGAAGGGCAAGATACCTGTGATTAAGTCAAAAGAAAAGAAAAGCAGCAAAATCACAAACTTTTTTCTTTTAGAGAAACATCTATTGTAAAGATAGAAAGGTACTAAGGAGGTAGATAATAATATGAGAATTGAAATATAAGTACCAAATAGTGTCAAACCTATTCTAGCATCTTAAAACTCCCAATGGGTTATTAAATGATCCAGGAAATAGAGGGGTGGAAGACAGGAGGTTGTAGGTTAAGGGAGACTGCTTTAGTCATACAGAAAAATTGGAATTAACATTGGAGCTATAATAAAATCAAATTACTCTGTTCATCCTCCCCTCTGCCTGGATTTTTCCATTTGTAGCTTTGTTGGCTTCTTCCCTTTCCTGGAACATTTCCTTGCTCTTTGGCTCTTCAATCAGGGAATTTCTTTTTGCTGCTCAAAGGTGGCTAAAAAGGTCAGGTGTGGAAAAGAAGCTGAAGTCAAAATGAAGACATGGCTTGTAAACTGCAGGAAGAAATTTCACCTTGTTCCCTTTTTGGAAATACAGAGGTATCCAGAGCTTGTTCCCTCCCCTCTAATGTCCTTTAGTTCACGTTGGGTTTGAAATGGGCCATTTTATTCTAGAACCAGAATCTGCTGAAAAATACAGTATTCTATTTAATTTTCTACAAGTGATGCCATAAGAAATTTGGACTTTTTAAACAGCAGAATTACTGTTCATTTTTAATTAATCAAGTAAATTGGCTATTTAAAATATTAGGAAAATTATTAAAATATTTTTAGAGTGCTATACATTTCGTCTTAAAATTACTTTGGGGGAAGAGTAAAGAATGAGCACTCTGTATTTGGAGCACTGATTTTATGCCAGATATTTTGATTCATTCATTTGTTCTTCATTATTTTTCAAATAGGCAATGTGTTTAGTGGTTCAAAATTCAAAAGGCACAAGGGGATATACAGGGACTCTCGCTCCCACTCCTGTCCTCTAACCCCTATGTTCCTTCCCAATAGGTCACCAAAGTGATATGATCCTTGGGTATCGTTAAAGAAATATTTCAGGCACATTGAAACCAATATATTTTTCTTTAAAAAATACACAAATGGTGGTATATTACACACTGCTATTTTTGCACCTTGTTTTCCCACTTAATATAACTTGGAGATCATTCCATGAAAGTCTGTAAAGAGCTTGCTATTTATTTATTTTTTACAGCTTCATCATTTTCTGTTGTACGGATGTGAATTTTTTAAAGCAGTCCACTATTGGTGTATGTTTAGGTTATTTCTGGGTCTCCTTAATTAAAATAATTCTATAATAAATAGCCATGCACATAATGTCGTTTCGTTATTATGTGAGACTATCTGTGTGATAAATTTTTCAAAGTGGGCTTGCTTGTTGAAAGGACATGTCCATTTTATGTGATATATGTTGTCACATATCCTTCCATAGATGCTGCACCAGTTTTCAGTCCACCAGTAGAGAGTTATTAGGCACTTATTATATTACTTTTATCTCTCCAACAATGCTATGAAGCTGGTATTTTTGTCCCAATTTACAGGTGAAGAAACTGAAGTTCAAAAAAAAAATGAACCTCCTTAACCAAGATGACAATTAACAACAGAGTCAGCGTTTCAGTCAGGCTCCTATGGCTATAAATCTACCCTCTTTCTGCCACATCATTTTCTTGTACTTTGTTACTTGTACTAAAATATAAGCACACATTCATTTATAAATGTTATCAAATTCACATGCTTGTAAAAAGAATACTTAGGACTCTGCAAATTTCGTATAACAATTTTAACTTTTCAAAATGCTTTCATATTTATAATTATTTGCTATAATTATAAAAGACCTGTTATATATATGTGAGGTTATATATGTGAGCATTTTGACAACGATGAATAAGGAAACTGAAATTCAAAATATTTAGCTACTTGCATAAGGCCACATGACAAGTTAGTGGTAGAACTGGGTCTAGAAATTTGAGTTTTGATTGCTTAGGACTATCATAGATATGAGGAATGGAGGGGGCTGCCCCCGCCTTGAATTTAAGTAGCAAAAAAACAGGCAGAAAAACAAACTAGGCCACCGTTCTTCCCATTAGACTTGATGATCCCCTGGCCTTTGAATTCAGGAGAAAGAATCTCATTTGAATTCATAATGTTCTTTAATCAGTAATTTTTAAAATTTATTTAGGAGCATTTTTTTTTTTTTTTTTTTTTTTTTTTTACATAGGCAGGCACTGGGAATAGAACCTGGGTCTATGGCATGGCAGGTGAGAACTTTGCCACTGAGCCACTGTGGCCCACCCTTAGTTTGACTTTTTTGTCTCTAAAAAAAGACATGCTGGACTCCTAAAAATGGAGGCGATGGCAGGCTCTGGTTATGAGAAACAGTCAAGTTCTGGGGACCATACAAGAGTATAAGCTCCTTAAAGCAGAGGTTGGTTGTTCCTTTTTAACATTGAATACATCAAAAGAATATAAGTATATGTATGTTGTAAAGCAGAATAATAGAATGAACACCCAAATGCTAACAGTGCCAATAGCACTGGGACTTCTTGTACATTCTTTGCTGATCTCATCCCCCTGCCTCCACAAGGGGCACCTCAATTTGAAATTTCATGGGTTTTAAAAACATTTTTCATTTAAGTGGCTTTAACCACATGGGTATATCTTCCAAACAACAACAATTTAGCTTTTGAGAATGTTTCCTAATACTTGGGACATTGCAGGAACTTAACAAGTCTTTGTAGAGAAAGAGTGAGTAAATGAATGAAAGGCAAACAAGAAAGTTCCATCCATTCTTTTTCGTCAACCACAGAAACTAGCAAAGATATGGGGCATTACTAAGCCTCTTTTCCAAATAAAGCTCTTTGATATTTTATTATGTAGATTGCTGTCACTCATAATGAAAGATGTTCCTATTGTTAATAACCGTTAAAAATATGATGGTGGGACTGTTCAGACTAATGCTTAAGACCAGTTTTTTTTGTTGTTGTTTGTTTGTTTATACTTTGTACATAAAGACTGCTCTTTTTTTTAGTATTGTGATCTCTGGGAGGATCCCAAAATCTATTTAAAATAAAGGCATTATATGCCTTACATATCTAACAAACTCTAATCGCTGAAATACTATGGCTAGATGTACTGTAAATATACTGAATATACCAAGCAAAATATACCTGTAGCAGATTGAATTATGTACCCCAATTTAGACATGTTCTTAATCTTAATCTGTATTCCTGTGGGTGTGAACACATTGTAAATGGGATCCCTAGAAGGTGATATTTAGTTAGGGTGTGGCATCGGTCAGAAGGAGAGATACTTAAGGAGATGTCAGTAGACTCCAACCCAGGTGTCAGGGTCTCCAGCAAAACCCAACTCACACACGCTGTGGTGGGAAGACATTTTATTCATATAGAGAAGAGACAGAGCAGAGTCAGCTTCACTACCGGGTGTCGGTTCCCCATAGCCAATGGGTGTCAATCCATGGTCGGAGCAGGGAGGTGTTCTAAGCACAGACCCCTATCTTCTGTCCATGTGCTGCCGCAATGGAGGAACCCCGAACCCCTTCCTGCCATGGATAGATATACCACCTGGATGTGAACTGGGACCTACAAATACATCCTGTGGTCAGGCCAGGACCAGGCATGTCGCCTGGTGGGATAAAACATGAACCCACAGTGGGTAAGGGGATACCAGTACATCCCTTCCCACTATTGTCTCAAGCATCTATGAACAACTCACTGGAGACGGTGTGACTCTGGTGGAAAAGTGGTAAGCTAAGACTTCCGCCTACCACATGTGGCCCAAGTGAGTGAGGGTGGGCCTTACTCAGATTCTTCAAGTCCTCTGTAGGCACAAGATATTCAAACACGCTCAGAGAAAGCCACAGGGAGGAACCGGAAGCCGGAAGTCAGCAGAACCCGGAAGTCGGCTGAACTCGGAAGAGAAAGGAGAGGTCATCCGTGCGGGGTATCAGGCGGAGACGTAAGGCGAGGAACCCCAAGGATTGAGGGAAGCCAGCCCAGAATGTTACAGACTTTGCAAGAAAGCATCTGCTTGCTGAAGCCTTGATTTTGGACTTTCCCTAACCTCAAAACCGTGAGCCCAGGAATTCCCGTTGTTTAAACCAATCCATTGTGTGGCATTCGTCACAGAAGCCTGGCAAACGAAGACAATCCCCCTCAAAGAACTAAAGGTTCAGGAACTGCAAAAATCTGTAAAGAATATCAGGCCATTGGCAAGTGCGTCTAATTTTATCCATTGCCATGATGCACTCTAAAGCCTGACAAGCTAATCAGCCAATGTACTTTCACTCAAGAACTGAAATGACTGTGTTTATTTCAAGGTCTTTGTTTAAAATGCAGACTCATCAACAAGCAACACTATAATTATGTCCTCAAGAAGGAAGAAAGTTCCTTTTAAAGTGATGTTCAAGCAAGTTAGAAATAAGCAAAATGTGTTAGATGTTCAAAGCTTAAGACAAAATGTCTTTTAAAAGGTACCCCAGGCAGTTCAGGGCATTTAGTGTATTAAACATTTAGCAGGCACTTTTTGTGTTCTGTTTAAATGGAAATAATAAAAACATGTATTTGAAGTATGGTTCTCAGGTAAAATTTCATGATAAAAATCAAAGATGAAGGTGAATAAAAAATAAAAATAGTTAACAATTATTGAACACTTTTTATGTCTGCCAATTATTCTAAATATTTTAGGTGTTTTTCTCATTGAATCCCCAAGTAAATGTTATTAGTCTCATTTTACTGATAAATGAATAGGAGTAGATAAGTGACTTTCCCAAAGTCCTACAGGTGGTGAATGAATTCGAACTATGCAGTTGTATTAATTTTCACTTGCTGCCATAACAAATCGCCATAAGCTTAGCAACATAAACAACACAAATTTATTATATTACAGTTTTGTAGGTCAGAACTCTGGCATGGATCTCAGTGGGCTAAAATCAAGATGTGTGTAGGACTGAATTTCTTTCTGGAAGCTCTAGGGGAAAATCCATTTCCTTGCCTTTTCCAGTTTCTAGAGGTCATCTATATTCCTTACCTGGTGGCCCCCTTTCTCCATTTTCAAAGCTAGTAAACGTGAATCAATTCCTTCTCATATTGTATCACTGTGACCTCCTCTTCTGCCTCTCTCAGCCACTTAAAATTTTTTTTAAACATAAAATATAGACACGAACATTCTTACCATATGATCATTCCATTCTTGGTATATAATCAATAGCTCACAATATCATCACGTAGTTGTATATTCATCACCATGATCATTTCTTAGAACATTTGCGTCAATTCATAAAAAGAAAAAAACTCATACATTTATCTCTTACCCCTCTCTCTCATTGATTGCTAGTATTTCCATCTACCCAATATATTTTAGCCTTTGTTTCCCCTATTTTTTTCTATACCCCTTATCACTCCCTTTCATTGATCACTAGCATTTCAATTTACTAATTTTATTTTAACATTTGTTCCCCCTTTTATTTATTTATTTTTAATCTGTATGTTTTACTCATTTGTCTGTAAGGTAGACAAAAGGAACATCAGACACAAGGTTTTCACAATCACACAATCACATTGCGAAAGCTATATCATTATACAATCATCTTCAAGAAACATGGCTACTGGAACACAGCTCCACATTTTCGGGAACTTGTCTCCAGCCTCTCCATTACCTTAACTAAGAAGGTGATATCTATATAATGCATAAGAATAACCTCCAGGATAACCTCTCGACTCTGTTGAAATCTCTCAGCCATTGACACGTTATTTTGTCTCATTTCTCTCTTCCCCCTTTTGGTCGAGAAGGTTTTCTCAATCCCTTGATGCTGAGTCCCAGCTCATTCTAGGATTTCTGTCCCACATTGCCAGGAAGGTCCACACCCCTTGGAGTCATGTCCCACATAGAGATGGGGAGGGCAGTGAGTTTGCTTGTTGTGTTGGCTCTCTCAACCACTTTTAAGGGACATTGGATTCTGCTGCCACCCTTATTATTCAGGGTAATTTTCCTATTTTAAGGTTGAATGATTAGCAATCCTAATTCCTTCTGCAACCTTATTCCCCTTTGTCCTGTAAAGTAACATATTCACAGGTTCCAGGGATTTGGGCATGGGTATCTTTGGAGGAGGGTATCACTATTCTGTGTACTTTATATTCTTATTCCAAAGCCCATGCTCTTAATTTTGCTCTATTAGTGGAATGCTGAAATGCTAGCGTTTATAATTTTGGAAACCCTGGCTTGTTGACTTTTGGTTGTACATATGTTGAAAGTAAACCATATGACATAATTAACTTGATAATATTACCTCAAAGTTAATTTTATTTTAAAAAAATGTTGATTTGTTGTAGACCTTAGATATTCATTCCTTTTTTTTTTTTTTTTTGCTGCATGTCGGGGGTCACATTTCATTCTTCTTCCATGTGAGTGTCCCCTTATTGCAGCACCATTTGTTGAATTTTTGTTTTGCTTTCTTTTGTTTCTTCATTTGCTTGTTTGGGAAGTACATGGGCTGGAAATTGAACCCGAGTCTCCCACATGGCAGACGAGAATTCTACCATTGAACTACCCTTATACCCCTCATTCCTTTTAAAGTCAAATAATATTCCGTGGTATGTATATGCCATATTTTATTTATCCATTCATCTGTTGATGGACACTTGGATTGCTTCCATTTTTGGCAATTGTGAATAAACAGACTGTAAACATCAGTGTGAAAATGTCTGTTCAAGTCTCTGTCTTCAATTATTTTGGGAATATACATAAATGTGGGAGTGCTGGATGTGATGGTTGAGTTCTACTGTTAACTTGACCAGGTGACATGCCTAGTTGTCTGGTCTGGGAAGCACTGGCCTGACTGTTGTTGCAAAGATATTTCACAGTTGGTTCATAAATTAGAAGGCTGGTGTATTACATCATCAGTCAGTTGATTACAGCTGTAGCCGATTGCATCTGCAAATGAGATAATCCAATGTGTTGGAGACTATTAAAGAAAGAGAGAGACTTTTTCATTGTTACTTCAGTCTGTAAGCCTCTCCTCTGTAGTTTGTTGAGACCTTTCATTGAAGCCGCCAGCTTCCTGCCCTAAGGATTTGGAGTTCTTCCATTCCCACGGTTGTGTGAGACACTATAAATCTCACATTTACAGATCTCTGTTGTTGGTTCTGTTTGTCTAGAGAACACTAATACGCTGCATAATATGGTATTTCAATGCTTAACTTTCTGAGTAACTACCAAACCGTTTTCCACAGTGGCCATTTTACATTCTCACCAACAATGAACAAATATTCATATTTATCCACATCTTCTACAACACTTATTATTTCCTATTTTTTTAATAGTAGCCATTCTAGTGGATATGAAATTATATCTCATTGTGGTTTTGATCTGCATTTCCCACTACCACTGATGTTGAGACTCTTTCATGTGCTTTTGGGCAATTTCTTTGGAGAAGTGTCTATTCAAGTCTTTCTGCCTATTTTTTAAATTGTATTATCTCTTTTTTGTTGTTGAGTGATAGGATTTCTTTATATATTCTGGATTTTTATCTCTTGCCAGATATCTGCTTTACAAATATTTCTCCCATTCTGTAAGTTTCTTTTTCTTTCTTAATAAAGACCACTGAAGCACAGAAGTTGTAAATTTTGATGTGGTCCCATTGATTTATTATTTTTTCTTTTGTTGCTTGTGCTTTAGGTTTAATGTCTAAGAAATCATTGCCTAATACAGGTCCTGAAGATGCATCCTGTTTTCTTATAGGAGTTTTATAGTTTTGACTCTTATATTTAGCCCTTTGATCCATTTTGAGTTAATTTTTGTGTATGGTACGAGGTTAGGGCCTACCTTCATTCTTTTGCATATGAATATCCAGTTTTCCTGGCTCATTTGTTGAGGAAACTATTCTTTCTCTGATGAGTAGACTTGGTTCCCTTGTCACAAATCAGTTGGCCATAGATGTGAGGATTTATTTGTGAACTCTCAAGTCAATCCCATTTCTCCAAAGAAGATATATAAATTGCTAAGTACTGTCCTTGTGATCATATTATGCAGTTTTGATTACTATATCTTTGTAATAAGTTTTACAATTGGGAAGTATGCATCCTATAACTATGTTCTTTTTCAAGATGTTTTTGGCTATTAGGGACCCCTTTCCCTTCCACATGAATTGATGATTGGCTTTTCTACTTCTGCAAAGAAGGCTTTTAGAATTTTGGGGGAATCATGTTGAATCTGATAATTGCTTTGGGTAGAATGGACATCTTAATATTTAATCTTCTGATCTTTGAACATGAAATATCCTAATGATGAGTTTTTAAGGCGATTTTTCTAATTTTCTTCTATTTTCTACCCTTTTGTCTTTTTTATTCTACTTTCTAAGAGATTTCCTCAACTTTATCTTCCACTTCTTCTACTATATTTTTAACTTAATAAAATTCTATTTGACCTCTTATTATTGTTTTTTTTTAAATATCTTCTTATTTAACAGATAGAACAATCTCAGGGAATATTAATAGTAATAGTTTAATTAATAATAGGTTCAAAATCTTTACTTTCCTTTTTATTCTGTCTTCCAAGTTGCTTATTTCTCTTTGTTCTGGTTTGTATCTTTCATGTTGAAGGTTTCCCTCAGTTGTCTGGGTTTCCTTGGCTGTCTGCTCATATTTAACAGTGGGAGACTAAATATTTAATTGGAAGCCCTGAAAACGTGACTTTTTAATTGCAGACCATACTATTTAGTCCTGTGGCTAGGATGTTCGCATGGAAGAACCCCAGCCTCTGTAGGTTTTTCTTTTGGGCTAAGGACCTCATTTCAGTGGATTTCAGGAGGGCACGACTCAAATGCTTCTGTTAATGTCATTACCTTTAGCAGACGAACCATTAATTTATTCTATTAAAATAAAATTTAGAATGCATTTTTATGATAAAACTAATAGATGCTAATACTAGACAATACAGAGGATTGTGAAGTTGAAGAAATTACTGTGAATCTCACTTACTCAGCATTTAGATTATTTCCAACTTTTTGATCTAACATGCATTGAGCATCCCTCATAGCTAAATCTTTGCAAAATCCATGAATATTGTTTTAGAATCAGTTTCTAGAAAGGAAATTGCAGGGTCGAAGAGCTGTATATTTTTATTACCTTCAAAAAAGACTGTACAGAGTTAACTTATATTTTGACTTCAGAAACTGTAACACATGATTGATTTTCTTGTTCCTTGGAACTGCCTCGGACCCCCCAATCTAGCTCAACCCCCTCATTTTACATTTGAAAAACAGATTCAATAATATGATTGATCCCAGATCTGACTAGAGTTGGTTAGTGGCAGTATGAGACTTAACCCAGTCTTCTACAGTTCTTGTATTCTGATGATACCAATGATAATAAGCTTGGAATTAATAATAGGATGTTTTCCGTTAAAAAAAAAGACTGTACAATGAATTAATTTCTAATGGTCAAATTTACATATCTTTTGTGGATGGAGGGCAACATCAAACAACATGCAAGATCAATCTGTTTTTCTTTTTGGATTTCAGTTAACTTTTGTAAAAATTTGCTTTTAAACGTGATTTTTAATGTACATTTAAAAATCACTGTGAATATTAAGGAGGACATTTTCAGTAATTTTGAATAATTGAAAGAAAAGAAGATATATTTTAGTTGAAGGAGTACCTTTCCTTTACTGGAGGAGCAGAACTTTTCAGCCAAGAGTGGGGAGAGGGTGGGCGGAATTTGTACCCCATAGTGGAATGTGAATGACTGAACAGATTGTCATTTCTGTAAGGGCGGGGACGTGATGCTGCTGTCTTCTTCGTCACCATTGTCATCGCCACTCTTTTCAACATCTCTCCTTACAGTTTACTCTCACAATCACCATCTCATGTTAATCTTCAAAAGAACCTCTTGGAGTAGAGTAAATTATTATATCATTTCTGTGTTACAAATGGGGATCATAAGGAACCAAAGTTAAGTGACTCATTCTCCAGCTAGAAAGAAGCAGAGTAAAAATTTTAAACTTAAATTTCCAGCTTCAACAGCCACCGCTATTGCTGCCATGCAGTATATTCTCCACCTTACCTGGCACCCGGCCTTCAGATAATAATATTTGAATGAATAAATTTGAAAGGATCTGTAGTCAGAACTCGTGTTAAAAAAGCAATAACCATGAAAAAAGTGGAAAAATGCCAAACATTTAACTACTGTTTTTTTTTCCTGGCATCTTTTTTCCAACTGATGGTCTGTATCGACTCCAGGAATAATAATGTATTTCCTAATAAATGTTTAAAGCTGAAATTACTGCAAATGTTATGCAGGGCATTATCTCTAATGGTAGGAGGAATGAAATTTTTTTATTTCAATTATATTTGTGCATTTATGTTGTCTAGAAAGACAATCCATTTTTATAGAGATGACCTGCTATATTGGACTTGATGTATCAAACAATTTTTTCTGGTTGGTTACCAAGTTCCTGAAAGCTAAGAATTTACCAAGGCTGCCCTTCCCTTTGGTGTACTGTACAGATCGCAAGGGGTCTTTAATATTTTATCACTGGTAAATAGGTGGCAATTGTTGAATGTCCAAAACCATTAGGGGTGGGATTACACCCAAGAATCACTCTTAGGAAGCTCCTCAAGTATATAGATATAACATTTTTAAAACCCTTGGATATTTCTTATGGATGATTATTTATTGAATTGACTTGAATCCAGTTACCCTTGACCAAATCAATAAATTTCTCAGAATATTAATTCTGCCTAATTCATAAACATATATCATGCCAATCATTGTGCTAGAGATTTTTTAAATATGGAATGCTTCATGAATTTGCATGTCATCCTGCGCAGGGGTCACGCTAACCCTCTTATGGTTTTAATTGTAGTATATGTGCTGCTGAAGTGAGACTATGGTAGAATTTTTTCTTTCTTTCTTTTTTTTTTAAATATTTTTGTTGTAAACAAACAAATACATAAACATTCTTGAAATACGAACGTTCTTGACATGGTCGCAATCAGTGGCTCACAACACCATCACATAGTTGTGTATTCATCACCATGATCATGTCTTTGAACATTGGCATCTTGCCAGCAAAAGAAATAAAAAAGAAAAAACTCATGCATGCCATAACCCTTACCCCTCCCTCTCATTGACCATTAGTATTTCAATCTACTCAATTTATTTTAACCTTTGTTCCCCTATTATTTATTTCTTATCCAGATTTTTTATTCATCTGTCCATACTGTAGATAAAAGGAGTATCAGACACCAGGTTTTCACAATCACACAGTCACATTGCCAAAGCTATATCATTATATAATCATCTTCAAAAAACATGGCTACTGGAACACGGCTCTACAGTTTGAGGTACTTCTCTCTAGCCACTCTAATACACCATCAACTAAAAAGGGGATATCTATATAATGTGTAAGGTTAATCTCCAGGATAACCTCTCAACTCTGTTTGAAATCTCTCAGCCACTTACACTTTATATTGTCTCTTTTCTCTCTTCCCCCTTTTGGCCAAGAAAGTTTTCTCAATCCCTTGATACCAAGTCCCAGCTCATCCTAGGATTTCTGTCCCATATTGCCAGCAAGGTTTATACCTCTGGGAGTTATCTCCCATGTAGAGTGAGTTTGCTTGCTATGTCAGCTGAGAGAGAGAGAGAGGCCACATCTGAGCAACAAAAGACATTCTCTGGGGTTGACTCTTAGGCCTAATTTTTTTTCCTTTTTTATTAACTTTTTAATTAAAAAACTATAACAACAAACAAACATTCTTAACATATGATCATTCCATTCTAAATATATAATCAGTAATTCATAATATCATCACATAATTGTATATTCACCATCATGATCATTTCTTAGAACATTTCCATTAATTCAGAAAAAGAAAAAAGAAAAAAATTAGTACATACCATACCCCTTACCCCTCCCTTTCATTGATCACTAGCATTTCAATTTACTAATTTTGTTTTAACATTTGTTCCCCCTATTATTTATTTATTTTTAATCCATATGTTTTACTCATCTGTCCATACCGTAGATAAGAGCATCAGAAACAAGGTTTTCACAATCACACAGTCGCATGGTGAAAGCTATATCATTATACAATCATCTTCAAGAAACATGGCTACTGGAACACAGCTCTACATTTTCAGGTGCTTCCCTCCAGCCTCTCCATTACACCTTAACTAAAAAGGTGGTATCTATATAATGCGTAAGAACAACCTCCAGGATAACCTCTCAACTCTGTTTGAAATCTCTCAGTGGTTGACGCTTTATTTTGTCTCATTTCTCTCTTCCCCCTATTGGTTGAGAAAGTTTTCTCAATCCCTTGATACTGAGTCCCAGCTCATTCTAGGATTTCTGTCCCATGTTTCCAAGAAGGTCCACACCCCTGGGAGTCATGTCCCACGTAGAGAGGGGGAGGGCAGTGAGTTTGCTTGACATGTTGGCTGAGAGAGAGAGAGGCCACATCTGAGCAAGAAGAGGTTCTCTGGGGGTGACTCTTAGGCTTAATTTTAAGTAGGCTTAACCAATCCTTTGAGGGGATAAATTTCATATAAACAACCCCCAAGATTGAGGGCTTGGCCTATTGCTTTGGTTGTCCCCACTGCTTGTGAGAGTATCAGGAATTCTCCACATGGGGAAGTTAAATTTTACCCCTTTCTCACAATTCCCCCAAGGGGACTTTGTGAATATGTTTTTATCCACTGTTCAAATTGCTCTGGGATTTATTGGGGCATCACTCTGGACAAACCTACAAAATCTCATGCCCTATTCAAGGTTCCATGTATTTACAGTGTTCAATTAAGCTGTCTACATATGTTATATTATAAAATGCACTAGCCAAAATGTAAATTTTGTACCAAATAAACATTTTTTGCTTTAGTCTCAGTCATAAGTTAAAGTTTCAAAATATGAATTACCATCTATTTTCAACAACTTGCAATATTGACATTCCTTTGTTCTTCCTCATGCAAAAGTGTTTTTAAATTTGTACATTTAGTCGCTATCATTATACACTCTAGGCATTCCTAGATTATACCATCTCAGTCTTTATCGTCTATCTTTTCTTCTGATTTCATTTGTGCCCCCAGCCCTCACCCTCTAACATTCTCAAGTTCAGCTTCATTCAGTAACTAACATTATTGTATTACAGTTAGGTAGTATTGTGCTATCCATTCCTGAGTTTTTACAATCAGTCATGTTGTACAATCTGTATTCCTTCAGCTCCAATTACACAATATCTACCCTATTTCTGTCTTCTGATGGTCTCTTTAATTAACTGAAATTCTCCAAGTTCATTCACTAATGTTGGTTCATATCAGTGAGACCATACAGTATTTGTCCTTTTGTTTCTGACTTATCTCACTCAGCATAATGTCCTTAAGGTCCATCCATGTTGTTACATGCTTCATAACTTTATTCTGTTTTACAGCTGCAGAATATTCCATTGTATGTATATACCACAGATTGTTTAGCCACTCATCTGTTGATGGACGTATATATGCAGAAAAGTGGTAAATTTCAAAGTACAGTTTAACAAGTAGTTATAGAGCAAATTTAAAAGTATAGTTTGGGTTATAGTTCCACAATTTCAGGTATTTCCTTCTGGTTATTCTAATACACTGGAAATTTCTATGTAATGATTCAGTAGTCATAATCGTATGTTAATCCTAACTTCTCTGTTACAACTCCTCCCTCTCACTTGATCATTCTCTCAATCTTCAGGGATATTTGTGCAATGACCATTCTAACTTCTTTATGTTGAAAAGGGGTGTTGACATTGTGGGGTAGGGAATGCAACTGGTTGATGTTCTAGGAGAGACTGGTGCCTCTAAGTTTCAGGGCTGATCTTGAATAGGAACAATCCGGAGGTTTTATGTTTCTGAAAAATAAATTTAATAAGGAAAACTTTTATAGAGTCTTAGCTAGAGCCCTGGGTTTTCTATAGGGGTTTCAGGAATATTGTTGGTTGGGGCTTGGCATACTGTGGCAATTTGTAATATTTGACTGATGTTTGCATAAGAGTAACCTCTAGAATGACCTCTTGACTCTATTTGAAACCTCTTAGCCTCCGAAACCTTATTTTGTTGCATTTCTTTTCCCCCTTTTGGTCCAGCAGGCATTCTCAATCCTGTGATGCCAGAGCCAGGCTCATCCCTGGGAGTTATGTCCCATGTTAAAACAGTTGTTTAAAAGAATTTCTTTCTATAGACTTTTTTTTATTGTGGTAAAACACACATAATATGAATTTCAGAATTTTAACCATTTCAAAGGCACAGTTCTGGGGCATTTAATACATTCACATTGTCATGTACCCATCACCACTATCTAGTTCCAGAACGTTTTAATCCCTCAAAAGGAAAACTCCATACCCAGTAAGCAGTCACTCCTCAGTGCCTCCTCCCTTGCTGGAAAAGGCCAATTTGCTTTCCATCTCTATGGATTTGGCTATTCTGGATATTCTCATATAAATGAAATCATACAATATGTGGCCTTCTGTGTCTGGTTTCTTTCATTTAGCATATTTTAAAGTTTTATCCATTTTAGCATGTACCATTACTTTATTCCTTTTTTGGCTAATATCCCATTGTATATACCACATTTTGTTTATCCATGTATCTGTTGATGGGTATTTGGATTGTTTCATCTTTTGACTCTTGTGAATAATACCTCTATAAACATTCATGTGTACATTTTTGTCTGAACACCTGTTTTTAATTCTTTGGTGTATATTCCTAGAGTGGAATTGCTAAGTTTTATGGTAATTTGAAATTTAACTTATTGATGAACTATTAAACAGTTTTCCATGGTGACAGCAAAATTTTATATCAGTAATTCCTTCAGTAATATCTGAGGGTTTCGGTTTCTCATCATCTTTGTCACTATTGTTAATTCCCAATATTTTTATTATAGCCATCCTAGTGTGTGTGAAATGGTATCTCGTTATGTTTTTTTTTTTTGTATGCTGTATGGTGGGGGTCACATTTCATTTATTTTCCATGTGAGTATACCATTATTGCAGCACCACTTGTTGAATTTTTGTTTGTTTGTTTTTTGTTTGCTTGCTTGTTTGTTTTGGGGAAGTGCATGGGCTGGGAATCGAACCTGGGTCTCCCTCATGGCAGGTGAAAATTCTGCCACTGAACTGCCCTTGCACCCCTTCTCATCATGGTTTGATTTGTATTTCCCTAAGGAGTAATGCTGTTGAGTGTCTTTTCATGTGCTTGCTGAGGGTGCTTTTCTAAAAGTCATTTTTTTAATCTCAATAAGAAATCAGATTGAAAGAAATACAAAATCAAGGTTAAACTTTGATTTTATGCATATATTAATAAAATTTATTTTTATTTTCAGATCTTTCTGAGATATCCATTGCCCTCAATAAAATGAAGGAAAAATGATCAAAAACAATTGCTGGGCAACACAGAATTTTATATATAGCATTATATACTGATAAAAATGTTTCAAATATGCAGACCAAGCAGAAGGACAATGTATACTAAAGGGATCAATGTAATTACCTGTTTCACATCTATCTCCCCAGTCAAACTGTGGCAGCTCATGCAGAAGAAAGAACAGGCTTCAGAGCAACCAATAGCAATTGACTACTTACTGTGAGGCAGGCTGCACTAGATGTTGAGGAGAACTATGGTCCATGACCTCATGGAGCTTACAGTTGAGCAGGGGAGATAGATAAAAATTAAGAAAAGCAACAAATGAAATATTTGCCAAGTATGATGAAAGAAAAGAAGAGTGAGGAGTTCGGACTAGAACAAAATCTAGAGAGGATGTGGCTCACCAGTTAGAGGAGTGAGGACAGACATCTCCATCAAGAAAGATGGACTGAGACCTGAATAAGGAGTCAACTGTATGAATATGAGTAGGGAAGACAATTCCAGGGAAAGGTATGTGCAAGGGTCCTGAGATAGGAAAGAGCTTAATATGTTATAGACAATCTTGTTTGTTTTTTTCTCTAGGAAAGAAACCAGTGAGATAACAGGAAAATGGACAAATGGTGGTGTATTTATATAGTGGAATGCTTATATAGTTATGAAAATGAGTTTTGTAGAGGTACAAATCTACATGTCTAAATCTCCATGCACATAAAGGGAGCTAGTGTGAGCCTACTTAGCAAGGGAAGAGTAACCCTTGACATTGTTACTTACAAGAGTAAGCATTGAAATTGGAGAGAGAAGCCACAGTTAGGTATGAAGTTGTTCAGAGTTTCTGAGAATTCTGTCAGTTTCTGGTGTAAAGCTGTGTTATCGGGACTATACAGGTAAAGCACATAGCAGAGGGCGTGGCTCGTAGCTGGGGCACGGGGCATATACCACCAAGACAAAAATCACCAAGTCCACATCGTTTTCTTTTTTTCTTTCTTCTTCTTTTCTTTAACATGGGCAGACACCAGGAACCGAACCTGGGTCTCCGGCATGGCAGGCGAGAACTCTGCCGCTGCACCACCGTGGCCCAAGGCCACATCGTTTTTAGGTGAGCTGCTTGGGTTATGGTTCCAGAGGAAGACGCATAAAATTAGGAATCATCTTGGTACATCTAAAAAGGACATGGGAGAGAGGAATAAAGTGACAGAGAGAGAGAAAGAAGAGAGATTTTTTTCCCAGAGGGAGACTTGGGTCACTTTAATTCTGAGGTCAACCTGGGAATAAAGGAGTAGGCTGATAAGGCCTGACTCAAGTTCACTCCTAACATTGGCCTTCACAATGGCTCCTGGGAGGAGCTTTTTCATTGACCTTAGCTCATCTGTCAGCTGGAATGATTTGCAGATTATCTATAGACCAACTTTTGTTTCATTGGGAAATTAAAAGCCTTGTAAAAAACTGTGACTGCAGTTTATTCTCAGAGCAGATACATGATGGCAGGCACCGGATTGCAGAAACGTGTGGCACATAGCTGGGCTGCTGTCCAGCTCTGCTCTCCCCCCTGAGGGGAAGAAGTAAACAACATAAGCGAGATGGAACACCAGCCCTTGCTGTTAGTGTGGGGAATATTTTTAGCTCTGGAATGTGAGGATTTGCCTAATATTTCTAACTATGAACTTGGCAGAAAAGATGGTATTCAGGGGATCAGAAATGGTAGTCCCTGGTGCCAGAATATGGTACCCTCAGCTTCGGCCTGGCACATCAGCTACCAGCTGGGTGAGTTGGCTACTACTAGCCAGGTGGCCCATTATCAATTACTGTTCTCCATATAACTTCTTGGCAATTAAAAACATCTATAGCTACCATTTGACAAATGTTATGCTGGGCTTTTACATTTCATCATCGTAAACATGTGAAGAAGGCAAGAAACCCAAGATTCAGGTAAATTAATCAGCTTCTATACATTCATATGTCTATTGCCATGGAAATGAAAAATGCTATTAAAAAAACTGATTAATTTTCCAAGACTGATATAATTGGTTTCAAGGGAGGAGACCTTGTTTTTGGTTATGTAATGGAACCATCGAGGATGGAGTTTGAGAAATTAAATTTCTCTGTCTGTATACTAAAGAACAAAAATGCTAGGTTGCCTGCCAGTGACTTGACAGGGGCTCCAGCAGTCAGAAAGAGGAATATAAGGAGGAGTTAGGAGACCAGTAGTGCTGGCCACCTGGTGGCAAGTTAGAGCCCGAGTTAAAAAACATCCTCTGATGGGAAATGGTGGATGTACTTTTAAGCGTAATGAGATCTGACATTCAACCCCAAGCTGTTTCTTGCACTGTGTTGAAATTACCCTTTGGTTTAGCCAAGACTTAGTAAAACCTTGTTGTAAGCCTTGTGTGATTGCATTTTGATTGTGACTCATTCATTTTTGGGGTGAAGTAGGGAAGAGAAAGGACAGTAGTTACAGGAGAGAAGATCTGAGTGGGATTGGAAATCCAACTGGGAGTAAGACAAGAAGGAATGGGAACATGAATGACCTGGGAATCCTCTGGAATATCAGGTAGGTGCTGGACTTCTCTTGGCTTATTGTCTTGGGGCATTTTATTTAGATAATAAAGGGAAGGAAATCCCAGAAACTGAGAGGTCTGGGGCTCTTTGATTATGTCAGTGAATGACAGAGAAGAATTTTGAGCCCAGGGGGCACTGTCCAAATCCAGTGCCTTTCTGGTTACTCATCTCATGCCCCACCTCATGCTGAACAAGAGCACAGGGTGTGATGTGAATGACTCACATGTCCAAGTCCCCTGCTCACTGTCTCGATGTCCCAGGCCAGAGTGTTTTCCTGGGGACTGTGCTTTCCCTCTGAGTTTGTAAGAGTGAATTCCTGCTCTTTTACATACCAGTCCAATGCTACTTTTCATTAGAACAACTTCCTGGTATCAGAGGAATTTCTGTCGAAGGATAATGGTAACTAAGGAATTAGAATCGTTAGCTTAATAGCCAAAGTTCTCAGATTAACTAAAAATAGATGTATTAGCCAAAAATGGATTTATAGTCTATGATAAAGGACTACTTTAAAGCTGAGTTAGTTTCATCATATTGCTAACGAACTCCTTATATACCAGTGAAATATGAAGCGACACTGTGCAATATGAAGTGGATGGGCCAAAAGGACAGGGATGATTGGTGACCGTATTGTGTGGATAACAGATAATGTAACATGAGTCAGACTGATGACAAGAATGGATTAGGTCTTATGAATTAATGTCATAACTTTCATTCTCTTGCAATAGATCAATGTTAAGTAGCAATGGCTCTATAGCACTGTCATTCTAAACCTTTTAAAATTTTTATAGATATCTTTTATTTATTTATTTAAAATATATAAAAACACCAAATAAATGCAAACATTCCTATTTTGATCATTCCATTCTGCATATATAATCAGTAATTCACAATATCTTCACATAGTTGTACATTCATCATCATGATCATTTCTAGAACATTTGAATCAATTCAGAAAAAGAAAAAGACAACAGGAAAAGAAATAAAATGAAAACAAAAATATATATATATACATACCATACCCCTTATCCCTCCCTTTCATTGATCACTAGCATTTCAAACTAAATTTATTTTAACATTTGTTCCCCCTATTATTTACTCGTCTGTTGACCAGGTAGATAAAAGGAGCATCAGACACAAGGTTTTTACAATCACACAGTCACATTGTGAAAGCTATATCATTATTCAATCATCATCAAGAAACATGGCTACTGGAACACAGCTCTACATTTTCAGGCAGTTCCCTCCAGCCTCTCCATTACATCTTGAATGAAAAGATGATACCTACTTAATGCATAAGAATAACCTCCAGGATAACCTCTCAACTCTGTTTGGAATCTTTCAGCCATTGACACTTTGTCTCATTTCACTCTTCCCCCTTTTGGTCGAGAAGGTTTTCTCAATCCCTTGATGTTGAGTTTCAGCTCATTCTAGGATCTCTGTCCCACGTTGCCAGGAAGGTCCACACCCCTTGGAGTCATGTCCCACGTAGACAGGGGGAGGGTGGTGAGTTTGCTTGTTGTGTTGGCTGGAGAGAAAGAGGCCACATCTGAGCAACAAAAGAGGCTCTCTTGGGGGTGACACTTAGGCCTAATTTTAAGTAGGCTTGACCTATCCTTTATGGGGTTAAGTTTCATATGAACAACCCCCAAGACTAGGGGCTCAGCCTGTAGCTTTGGTTGTCCACACTGCTTGTGAGAATATCAAAAATTCAACTTGGGGAGGTTGAATTTTCCCCTGTTCTCACCATTCCCCGAAGGGGACTTTGCAAATACTTTTTTATTCACTGTTCAAATCACTCTGGGATTCATCGGGGCATCACTCTGGACAAACCAACAAAATCTCATGTCCTACCCAAGTTTCCATGTACTTATGGCGTTCAATCAAACTATCTACATAAGTTATATTAGGAAATGCACTAGTCAAAATATAAATTTTGTGCCAAATAAACATTTTTGCTTTAGTCTCACACATAAATTGAAAATTTAAAATATTAATTACCATCTATTTTCAGCACCCTGCAGCAATGACAGTCCTTTGTTCTTAGTCATGCAAAAACATTTTTAAAATTTGTACATTTAGTCACTATCATTATACACTCTAGGCATTCCTAGATTATACCATCTTAAACTTTATCGTCTATCTTTCTTTCTGATTTCATTTATGCCCCCAGCTCTCCTCCCTCTATCATTCTCACATTCAGCTTCATTCAGTGTTTTAACATAATTGTATCACAGTTAGGTAGTATTGTGCTGTCCATTTCTGAGTTTTTATATTCAGTCCTGTTGCACAATCTGTATCCCTTCAGCTCCCATTACCCAATATATAGATATCTTTTAAATTACCCATTCCTCAAGTGATGATTATAGCTTCCCCTCACTTATTCCACACTTATGTGGAGATAGTATTCCTTTGAAGCCCAGCTTCTGAGTAACCAAAATATACAACTTACTTCTGTACTCTGAGCAAAAGCCCAAAGGAAAACTCAAATACATGTTGGTCAAATGAACAAGTGAATGAATGAATGAACCTACTTATGCACTCATTTTAAAGAGAATAGTAATAAGTTGTTTGGGTATTTTATTTTTCTAGCCTATAGGAAATTGGAGGAAGCATCTGAGAAGGGATTGAAGGAACTAGAAGAGTAAGATTGCTTGGGACTGGCGCACTAAGAGCTCAGTTGTTCTAATGAAAAGTAGCTTTGGACTGGGTGTAAAAGAGCAAGAAGTCACTCTTAGAAATTGGGAGAGAAAACATAGGGGGACATACAGAATCTCATTTTTAGTTAAATGAAAAACAAAAAGAAAAAGAAAACAAGTTTTGCTGTTTTAACAGAACACCCTTAGACTGGTAGAATTTCATGTTCAAGTGAAACAATAGAGTTTGTTTATTTCTGCCGATTTTTACATTTCCCTTGTAACGACAGGTATTCTATTTTTGTCAAATGCTTTTTACAAATGAATGAGCAACATTCTCCTATTTCAGGTGAAATGGTAGACTGCCCATTTCCCAGTCAACTCTGCTGGGGAGGAACTGAGAGAGCAGGTTGATTTGGTATTTACGATTGTGATACCAGACAGCTGTATTTCGCAGGTTCCCCCAGCTCCATCTGAATCCAGAAGGAAGAGGAACTATTCCTCAGTGAATATTTGGACACTTTTCCTTCCCATAGATGGTAATAGATAGTGCAAGCATCACTCTGTATTAATAGAAAAAAGAAAAAAACAAAACAAAACCAGGAACAAGGATCATGTCAAAAATATGTTCAAGGTGCAGAATTTAGGAAAGCAAAATTTTACGTTTTGTTTTATGAGAAAATATAGGTTTGCGGTTGAAATTTAATAGACAATAAAATTTGAGCACTCGTGAATGGATTAAAAGTGTGATTATTTATTAAAGTGCTAGTACTTCATTAAGTTTTAAAACAGGAAAGACCTAACAGAGGACATTTAAATAATCATCCAATATTAAGGAAGAGGATTTATTTTTTCAAGAAAGTACATTTATCAACTAACTTTTTTCCCCACAGAAAGATTGCTGGTCAAAGTATATACTATTGTTCCACTCTATGCTAATTTAAAAATATATATTTTTATTGACAAATCTTCACACATATACAGTCCATACATGGTGTACGATTAATGACTAACAATATCATTACATAGTTGTGTATCCATCACCATGATCATTTTTACAATATTTGCATCACTACAGATAAAGAAACAAAAGAAAAAAGAAAAAAACTCATACATCCTATACCTCTTACCCCCCCCCCACTGACCACTAGTATTTCCATCTACCCAATCTATTTTACCTTTTGTCCCCCATTATTTATTTATCTTTTATCCATATTGTTTTACTCATCTGTCCATACCCTGGATAAAAGGAGCATCAGACACAAGGTTTTCACAATCACACAGTCACACTGTAAAAGCTATATAGTTATATAACTGTCTTCAAGAGACAAGGTTACTGAAACACAGCTCAATAGTTTCAGGTACTTCCCCCCAGCCACTCCAATACACCATAAAATAAAAAGGGACATCTATATAATACATAAGAATAGCCTCCAGGATAACCTCTCGACTCTGTTTGAAATCTCTCAGCCACTGAAACTTTATTTTGTCTAATTTCTCTCTTCCCCCTTGTTCTAGTTTGCTAGCTGCCAGAATGCAATATACCGGAAACGGAAAGGCTTTAAAAGGGGGAATTTAATAAGTTGCTGGTTTACAGTTCTAAGGCCGAGGAAATGTCCCAATTAAAGCAAGTCTATAAAAATGTCCAAATTAAGGCACTGGCAAGGGGTTACCCTCTCATTCAAGAAAAGCCAATGAAGTGCAGGGCTTTTCTCTCAGCTGGAAGGGCACGTGGTGAAGTCGCTCCGTTTTCTCCTCCAGCTTCTTGTTTCACAGAGCTTCCTAAGGGCATTTTCCTTCTTCATCTCCAGATGTCTCCGGCAGCATGGTTCTCTCAGCCTCGTGGCTCTGCTCGGCTCTGCTGTGGCTTTCTCGTGGCTCTAAAAAAGGGACTCACTCCAAAATGTTTCTTCTTTCAAAGGGATAATGGGTGGAGTCACAACTGCACGGACGCTATCTGATCAAAAGTTACCACCCACAATTGGGTGGGTCAGATCTCCATGGGAACAATCAAAATGCTTCCAGCCAGCAATACTGAATGAGGATTAAAGGACATGGCTTTTCTGGGGACCACCACATATTCAAACTGGCACACCCCTTTTGGTCAAGAAGACTTTCTCAATTCCATGATGCTGAGTCCCAGCTCATCCTGGGATTTCAGTCTCATGTTGCCAGGGAGATTTACACCCCTGAGAGTCATGTCCCGTGTAGTGGGGAGGGCAATGAGTTCACCTGCCAAGTTGGCTTATAGAGAGAGGCCACATCTGAGCAACTAAGGAGGTTCTCTAGGGGTGACTGAGGCATAATTGTAAGTAGGCTTAGCCCATCCTTTGCGGGAATAAGTTTCTTAGGGGCGAACCCCAAGATCGAGGACTCAGTGATTTGATTCGGTTGTGCCCATTGCTTGCGAGAATATCAGGAATTTTTGAAATAGGGAAGTTGAATATTTCCTCCTTTCTCCCTAGTCCCCCAAGGGGACTTTGCAAATACTTGTTTATTCTCTGCGGAAATTACTCTTGTATATATCAGGTCATCACACTAACCTGGACAAACCAACAAGATCCTCACGTCCTATTCAAGATTCTGTGTTCTTCTGGTGCTCAACTAAACTGACCTAGTTTGCTAGCTGCCAGAATGCAATATACCAAAAACGAATGGCATTTAAAAAGGGGGAATTTAATGTGAGTTGCTAGTTTACAGTTCTAAGGTTGAGAAAATGTCCCAATTAAAACAAGTCTATAGAAATGTCCAATCTAAGGCATCCATCCAGGGAAAGATACCTTGGTTCAAGAAGGCCGATGAAGTTCAGGGTTTCTCTCTCAAGTGAGAAGGCACATGGCGAACACAGTCAGGGCTTCTCTCTCAGCTAGAAGGGCACATGGCAAACACAGCGTCATCTCCTAGCTTTCTCTCCTGGCTTCCTGTTTCATGAAGCTCCCTGGGGGGCGTTTTCCTTCTTCATCTCCAAATGTCGCTGGCTGCTTCATGGTGCTGCAGCATTCTCTGCTCTCTCTGAATCTACCATTCTCTGAAACATTTCCTCTTTTATAGGACTCCAATAAACCAATAAAGACCCACCCAAATGGGTGGAGACATGTTGTCACCTAATCCAGTTTAACAACCACTCTTGACTAAATCACATCATCCAGGGAAATGATCTGATTACAGTTTCACATATACATATTGAGTAGGAATTATTCTACCTTTATGAAATGGGATTTTGATTAAAACATAGCTTTTCTAGGGGGCATGTATCTTTTCAAACCAGCACACTGATCATACAAGTTAAATTAGGTAATGCGCTACCCCAAATTTAAATTTTGTACTAAATAAACATCTCTCCCTTTGGTCTCACACAGACGTTGAAGTTTAAATAATATAGACCATATCATCCTTCACCCTGTATTCTAATCTACCCCAGTTCTATCCAAATCAGCTTCATTCATATATCTAGTTGAAGTCTGATCCTTTTTTCAGCTTTTTAAACAGTTCTGGTTTCAGGTAATGTTGACTTTCATAGCTTCGGAGCTTTAATTCTGAGTCTCAGGTATCATATAAGTACCCAAAATTTCTGGGAATGACCAGGTTATATACAAAGTCTTTGCTAATTTTTATGACTTCTTTTAATTGCTACTGCAAAATAAATCGTTAAATCTTTTTGCAAGTGTTTAATTGAAGACACATTTTGCATCTGCAGGGAAACCTAGAGCTTATTTATTGGACCTTTTCTTATGGAAAACAAATCCAGGTTGAGGGAGGTTGAGATTTACATGCCCAATGTTTTGTGAGCTCAAAGGAGAACTGGGAATAAGTACATCTTAGGCCTTTGGCACCCAAGCCAGACATAGTTGGATTTTATTGCTAGGCTGGATTGTTAGCGTTCTTTTTGTTCCTATCATCTTTATTTCCAAAAGATTAAAAATAAGAATTTATTTAAATTTAACCCCAAGTTCTCCATTTAAAATACTCTTAGAGAAGAACATCAAAAGCAAAAGTGTGGGGTGGGCCATGGTGGCTCAGCAAGCAGAGTTCTCACCTGCCATGCCAGAGACCGGGTTCGATTCCCAGTGCCTGCCCGTGCAAAAAAAAAAAAAAAAAGTGGTAGCATTAAAGAAAATAAAAAATGCCTCAGGATCTAGTTTAAGGATAACAGTACAAACAGATTTGTTATTTCTCTCATGAAAATTCTTGAATTTGATCAGATTTAAAGAAAAATAGAGAAGATTAGCTCATGAAGCTAAAAATGTTGAAGTGACCCAGAAAATGTTAAAAAAAAAAAAAGAAAAGAAAATTAACAGTATGAGATCAGGAAATACCAATAACAGTCCAGACAGTATGAGGGCTGGGACAAAGAAACCACCCCTCAGGACCAAATCTGGTGAGAAACAAGCTGGAGGGCAAGAAAATACATCTTCCAGGCATCCACTCACCACGTGTAAGATAGTTTATCATTGAAGAGAACATAGAAAATGGAAAAAGAAAAGAAAATCCTTCGATGTAGTATTTATGACTTTAAAAACTCCCACAATGTCAATTCAATTTTGACTCAAGATGAGAAAGGCAGTTTTTAACAAAGGTAATACTTAAAATAGTCCCAAAGATTATAGAAAACTACTCAAAATAAAGAATTCATGACTCATCATCATGAGGATAAACTTTATCTTCCTGACACATTATATATTATGAAACTATGAAAAGATAACATCAGTCACCAAGGAAGAGTAGACCATATCAATGTTTTTTATTCGTCAGTTTAATGAAAATTAAAGATAATTTGATTACATGTACCAAAATCCAATCTGAAGCCAACTTGGAAATGGAGCAAATCAATTAGTATAGTTTGAGGAATAACTGCGATATAAACCTGGTTTATTTGCAGCAAAGAAGACCGAATAGCCCAATTCAACTCCTTTAAAACGTAATACCTAATAAATGTAGATTGTTTATGGTATTTATTGAACAATTATTATACGTTTATCATAGGCACTGTCATATATATTTTTTAATAAAAAATAATTAAAAATTTTTTCCAACAGTTCTGTGAGAGAGATACTATTATTGTTATTATTTCTATTTTGTTAATGAGGAAGCTGAGAGAGACTCTGACTTTTCTGAAGATGACGCAGCTCATGATGCAAGTTTAGGATTTTAACCAAGCAGCCTGGCCCAGCGCCACCATGCAATCAGCACCCTGCTCAGTGAGATGCATACATGGTGAATGAAGTAGGCATGGCCCCTCCTCTCATGGAGAGGAAAGTATAATGGAATGTTTTTCATTGTAAGACAAAGGCTAGAAATGAAACTATGAATCGCTCAAGGATATTTTTCATTAAGTATAGTGGAGTCCACATATTTCAAAATTCATGGAAAGGATGCAAGTGAACCCTGATATCAGAGGAAAAAGAAAACCACTCAAAAGACAAGGAAAAAGACAAAGGAAAAGGTGATAATCTACAATTTAAAAAAAATCTGAAAACCCAAGTGTATATAATCAGTCAGCATGTTGGTATTTAAGGAGATGCCCTGAATCCGTGAATTAATTTGACTGTGGTGTTTGTATGAGCCAGGAGGGAACTGCCCCGATGCTGGTTGAGAATGATATTGTCAGGCAGATTAGATTACCTTAAGTGAGTGCTGTTGACCTTGGAGACTCTGGCTAGGCTGCAGTGGGCCACAGGCCTTCTTCTTTCCTTCCTGCTGGGCTTGTTCTCCGCAGTCCCTCTTTTTAACCCCCAGCCACCACTGCTCTCCTTTCTTTGTTGCTTCCCTGGTGAAGGAAGCACATATGTGGAAAATGCAGAATTTTCTCTCAGGCCTTCACCCTCTCCTTGGGCCTCCCTGAAGCCAAACTGGCTTCTTAAAAGAAAAATAGTGTTAGTTCATTAAAGGCAAAAAGATAAACCTAAGAGGACTTGGCAATCTCTAGACAGTTGAATATCTGAGAAGCTTTAAGTCATTTTCTTCTCATACTTAATTTGACTACAATGCAATTAGTATGGAATAAATGCCAAGATTGTGAGGCTATGCACTTTAGTGTCATTTCTCTGAACTCTTTCATTGGGTCAAACTACTTTGCTGAGTTATTGGAAATAGAAATATTTATTTCCCATTAGTTGTTTTAGATTATTCAGATAAATTTAGCACTCAAGGCTACTTGCTCAGGCAATTGTAATTTGCCTCTAAATATACTGTGTTTTGTTGGAATTAGGAAAAGATTGTTTCAGCAAAGGGTGAATAATTATCCCCAAAGTGTGAAGCAGACACTAATCATTATTAAGGACATTTTGTATGTATAGAAAGATGGGGAACAGCTGTCTTATTTATAATGGTGCTTGTATTTGTTGATTTACATTGATGTAATTCACATTGAAAAGGAGGGGCCACAACCCCAAGAATTCTGCTCACACCAATTGTAAGGGAAATCACAGACGCCTGTTCAGAGGCCGCTACCTTATCACCTCACCTACCCCACCTCCTTCTCTGGGGAAATAATGAACACACACTGACAGCTAATTGGTCATCATCTGGCCTTCAGCTACCTCTACCCCCCTTTCAATTGTGTGGCCGTTCCCACAGTCGGGGGAAATGTTGAGTCTAGTGAAAAAGCCCATGCCAAACATTAAACCCAGAAATGGGAACAGGCAGCCTTAGATGTTTTCCAGAACAGGAATTCTCAGTGCAGAGCCCCCACCCCTACCCCTACCCCCACCCCAGGGTGGATTAGAACCACACCAAACACTATAGATTTGTCTCTCTTTTCTCAGGAAGTGTTACCAGACGAAGGCCAGTGGATTATTTTGCCATCACATTCAATAACCAATCCCAGGGACACCAGGGTTTCGAAGAGAGAGTTTATTACTAGGCACATAGTAAGAGAGCAGATGGCCTAATGGCCCCCAAATCTGTCTCTCCAAACTGCAGTAATGTGGATAGTTTTGTTAGAGAAAAGATGGGCTGGGTTTAGGATAATGAGCACACTGGCCCCAAATGATGTAATTAGAGGCGAACTGATTACTGAGCATGCGCAGACGGGTTACATGCTTAGTCGCAGAACATATGAAAGAAAATCGCCCTCATAGGAGAGAGGGCGATGGTGGCTCAGTGGCAGAGTAAGACAGCTAGACTTTGGTTCAGAGATTTCAGGTATTTCCCTCTGTCTATTCTAATACACCTAGAAAGTAAAAAGAAATATCTATACACTGATTATGGGATCATAATCATTACAGAAGTGGGGCGTGAAGAACTGCCATTCATTGACCCCAACCTGGAACATTTTCTGCTACCCTGGGACACCACCTGTGATGGAGCATCTTCCTCTGTTCTGCTGGACTCTTTGTGCTGTGTAAGTGATAAGGAGGTCATTTGCTGAAAGTCCCTGTTGTGTCCAGGAACCATGAGACACCATTATAGCAACCTCCTCCACATCACTGTCTTTTGAATTCATCATGTTCTAACTACATACCCCAGAAACACTAATCTTATGAGCTCAGAAAACATCTTCTGTCTGAGAGATTTCCTTCATGAAGCTATTTTAGGCAGTGAGTTTCATAAACAGTGGCTGAAAAATATTTTTATGCAGTAGACCTTACAGAAAAAGCAGTTTATGAAATATAAAAATTAATATTTCACCAAATTAACTTTTAATCTTTGAGAGCAAAAGCTCAAAAAGCAAAACAAAGCTGGGCTTTATTTCTTTTTGCTTTAAAAATATCCTAATTTATATTATCTTATGTGCTGTGCATCCTTATAAGTGACCACATATTTTTGAAGGCAGAATTTAAATAAATAAATTTAAATAATTTTAAACAGCACATATATTATATTTGCATTTATTTTGTATATAACACTATTTGCACAACCTGTTTTTATTGATAATGTTAGCATAGTTTACAGATTTATAATTTTAATGAAAATATTGATATATCATTATTTGCCCAACCATTTTTTCCTATCCCATGTTAAAGCACAACTGCGGTGCAGAAGTTCTGGGAGTGAAAAGAGTGATGATCATCACCATAAAAATATTATCTGACATTTTTTAAACTTTTTTTATTGTATAGTATAACATATATACAAAGCAAAGAAATAAAAATGCAATAGTTTTCAAAGCACTTTTCAACAAGTGGTTACAGGACAGATCCCAAAGTTTGTCATGGGCTACCATACCATTCTCTCACATTTTTCCTTTTAGTTGCACCAGAATATAGGAGGTTAGAGGGTTTACATATTTTTTATCATCACAATCGACTTTTCTTCCTTTTTTTCTGTATCTGATATGTGTTATCTTGAATTATGAACCAGAAATTTTTTTAATAATATCCTAAAAACTAGAGCCATTGTGTGTAGATCTTTAGAAAAGAAAAATAAAATGCGTATATGAGCTCCTTTAGACAGGAAAAGTCCTGTTTCGCATTTTGAAATATGAACATGAAATGGTATAGCGTAGAGACAAAATAGCAAAGGGAAAAAGTACAATAAAATCTTTGGGGCTATTCTCAAGGGGAAACTACTATATACTTGTAAAATTGAAATTTAACTGGAGAATTTGAGCATCTTAGAAAATTGGTGGAATTTATCTACTCTTGAGAGAAAGTTATGATTTATTTATTTTCCCTGAAATAAATTTCAGGTAGCTTGAAAATTGTAAATAAGTGCAGGAAAGATTTCAAAGGAGATGAAAATTATTTAGAAACTGAGAAATACTTCAGTACATGAGAATATGGATTTACTTTGTAACTCCATGTGGGTTTGTTTCTTAGGTGCTTTCATTTTATTGTCTTCATGCAGATCTGTAGAATATAATATAGTTCCAGAGTAAAATATGGAAAAGTACTGTCTGCGCCTGTAAAAATAATATACTTCAGTGGCAGAAAGTGGTTTTTGCAGGTGAGGACAGCAATTATTGCCAAGGTAACTCTCAGCTGTGTGAAATCAATTAGTGGAGAAACAAAACAACTGGCTCTTTTTGAACTGAGGTGCTGGGCAACCAGGAAACAAAAGGTTGAGATGCAGTCAGAGGCAAACCTGGCAGAGAGGCCATCTTGTGTCTCCCATGCCAGCCATCAGTTATATAGTAATTTTGTAGCACCAAACATTGGGCGAGACAAACATTTTGGATTGAAATAATCCAATATCCCATTATATTAATTTATCAATGTTCAAGTGCCTCCAATTTTGAGGTTTTAAAATGATCAGTGGTATTAGTTGCCCACTTTCTGGGCAAACTCTTGCTTTGATTTTTCTAGAATTTTCTTGACTAGAGAAAAGATCATGCCTTCCCAGTAGAGATCAAAAGTGGAACCCAGGGACTCAGAATCAATCCCCCCCATCCCCTCCCTCCAAACTGCCTTTAGCAGGAGTGAGGAAGCCCCAAATCCTTTCTATCTCCCTTTCTACCCTTCTTTTCTATATCTGCTCAACACTCCCAGTCTTTCCACTCTGTGTCTTATGATACATGGAACACAGTCACCTCAGGGTCTTGTTCTGAATGGAGATTCCCAGGCCCTCCTCCCGATCACTGACTCAAAATTTCTGGGAAGGGGGTCCCTGGAATCTGCACTATCACCAAGCTTCCCAGGTTATCATGTGCACACTGAAGTTTGAGAACCATTGTTCCTAGAGTCTTAAATGCAGAGATCTATCCAAAATGAACAGCCTGAAATGTGCAATAGCTTAGACTTCAACCTATAAGTCACCTGTGCTTCTTATAATACTGTCGTCATATTAAGGCTGCCATTTTCTTACATACATCCTGTGACTAAGCATGTAATCAACCTGTGCATGCTCAATAATTAAATCACCTCTAATTACATCATTGGGCTTATTATCCTAAAACCTGCCCATCTTTTTTTTTTATATGCTGTATGGTGGGTTCACATTTCATTATTTTTCCATATGAGAGCCCTGTTATTGTAGCACCATTTGTTGAATTTTTGTTTGTTTGTTTTGCTTGTTTGTTTGGTTTTTGGAAAGTGAGTGGACTGGGAATCGAATCTGGGTCTCCCACATGGCAGGTGGGAATTCTATCTCTAAGCTACCCTTGCACCCCCAAACCTGCCCATCTTTTAATGCTATAAAACTATTAGAATTACTGTAGTTCAGGGAGACAGATTTTTGGCCCCTAGGCTATCTGATCTCCTGCTAGAAACAAACTTTTTCTCTCTTTGAAACCCCCGTGTCTCAGGAATTGGTCATTTGAGTGTACTGAGCAAAAGAATTCTCTGCTTTTGTCAGGTAACAATTTGCTGGTTTCTGTTTTTTCCTTTTACATCCAATTTTCTTCTTTAGTTGCCTTCTCTTTGCCTTTATGGCTTTCACCCAGTAATAACATACATTTCCATAATCTCAGCTATAAAAAGTCTTCTGACGGTTCTCAAATCTATAACTCTAATTTATTTCCTGAGCTTCAGATGTACACAGAATCTTGAACATAGTAGATACTTAATAAATATTTCTTAAATTAAATTTCTCCCTCTTTGCTAAATATCTCATTTATTCAACAAATATTTATTGAGTGTCTCCTATGTACCAGGAAATATATTCAGTGGTTGGGATACATCAGTGGTAAAAGATAAACAAAAAACCATAAATATAAAAAACATTAGAATTACATTTTATGTTAGAAGTGCTATAAAAAAAAAAAGAAAAACCAGAACAAATAAAGGGGATCACAAGGGCAATGATTAGGAATGGTGATGGGAGTGTTGCTTGCAATTTTCTATAGGATGGTCAAAGTTGGCATCACTCTGAAGAAGCATGTGTGCAAGGTCTTAAAGGAAGTGAAGGAGTTGGTTCTGCAAATATCTGGGGGAAAGCATTTCAGGCAGATGAACAGCCACAGCAATGATGCTAAGGCACAAGTATGCCTGGTATATTCAAGGAGTAACAAGAAGCCCAGAATAGCTGGAGAAGAGTGAGCATTGGAAGAGCGGTAGGAGTAAAGGTCAGAGAGAAAATGAGATGTCAGATTATGTAAGGTCTTGTTGGCCATTGTAAGGACTTTGACTTTTATACTCTATGAAATGGAGATCTATTGGCGAATTTTGAGCACAGGAGTGACATTATGTATTTTACATAAAGAATTTTATTCTGGTTATTATGTTGAAGATAGGCCTTAGGGAGGTAAGGATAGAACTGGAGAGAAGCCGTTCTAGTAATCTGGGCAAGGTGTGATAGTGGCTAGGACCAGAATGTTGGTGGTAGAGTTGATGGGCTAGTTCTTGATATATTTTGAAGATAGAGCCATCAGGATGTCCTAATGTTTTAGATGTGTTTTGCTCCAGAAACTCAAAGGATGGAGTTGCCATTTACCGAGATTGGAAAAGCTGCAAGTAAAGTAGGTTTGATGGAGGAAGATCAGGAGATCAAATCTGAACATGCTAAATTTGAAGTGTCTACTAGATATCAAGTGGAGATATTGGATAGACTGTTGGATTATAGGAGTCTGGGATTCAGGAGGGATATTGGGCTAGGAATATAAATGTGAGAGTTGATGGCATATAGATTGTTTTTAAAGCCATGACTGGCTGGAATCACCAAGAGGATGAAAATGGATGGGGAAGACAAAAGGACCAAGGACTGAGCCGTGGAGAAATACAACCTTTACAAGTTTGGGAAGAAGAGGAAGAACCAGCAAAGGAAACTGAGACATTCATTTGTGTGGTAGGAGGAAAATTAACAGGGCACAAAGCCTGAGAAAGAAAGTGAAAAAAAATTATCAAGGAGGAGGGATAGTAGAGTTGCATAGAATGCTGTTGATAATTTGAGTAAGATGAGAATTGACCATTGGATTTAATAATGGAACTAATGGTCACTGGTGACCTTGACACAAGTGGTTTCCATGGAAAGGTAAGGATGAAAGCCTGACTTGAGTGTGTGCAAAAGAGACAGCAGGATGACAAGAATTAGAGACAATACATGTGGCCAACTCTTTTGAGTATATTCAAACTCCAGATGTCTAAAACTGTACTGTCATCCTCCACCCAAGTCCGTTCTTTCACTAGGAGTTTTTATTTTTATTGGTGATACCTCCATCATCTCAATCACTCACGGTCAAAGCCAGGGAGTCATCTTTGGCTTGTTTCTGTCCCTTGTCTCCCCATATTAATACACCAGCAAGTAGTGTCAACTTTACTCCAGTTTGATACATTTGAAATCAGACATACTGAGTTAGCAAGTTATGTAATCTCTCAGCCTCAGTTAATGTTACCTATCTCCGGGGATCCTTGTGAGGATTACAAACGCGCATACATTAAGCACACAGAACAGAGTAAGGACTCCATGTGTTAGCTTCCTTCTCTATTTGCCTTGACCCCAGGTTTCAAGCCTCACTATCTCACTATCCAGTGCCCTCTTCCCTTAATCTTAGCCCAAGGTTCCCAGACCCTTGTTACTTCTCTCCTTGCTCTTCCCTGTTCCCTGCTTCCAGCTTTGCCCCTATGCACTACACTATCAGAGTAATCTCTCTAAAGCACAGCTTTCACCAAATTACTTTTGTGCTTAAAAGCAAACTTTAGTGACTCTCCATTACTTAGAATAAATTCAACATCCTGTAGGAAAAAAGTATGGCAAAACCCTGCTCCTGTGTTAGTATATAGTTTTTATTTTTTTTCAATTGTTGCTGAAGTAAACTGGTCAAGCTAGACTATTTGTTGAGTCCTGAGCATGATCTTCGTTTTCTACCATTGAGCTTTTCCTTATACTGTTCCCTCCATTTGGCATTCCCTTTCCTCATCTCCACCTGTTCACCATCTTGCCCATTTTTCAGGGCCTTCTTGCTTAAATGCCACATTGGTCATGGAAGTTTTCTGACCAGATTCCGAATTACTGACCCCACTTACCAACCCAAAATTCTCTTTCTCTGCTATTCCTAAAGCATCTTTTTTTTTCTCTTAAAGATCATATCTCATTTCTTTCATAGCTCCCTTTCTAGAATATATGCTCTGTGAAGGCAAAGATCAATCATGATTCATCTTTGTATCCTCTTAGCACTAG
>PVIY010018829.1:34194-46949 GCA_004026745.1 Myrmecophaga tridactyla | reverse complement strand
TTTTAAAGGACTCCCATAAACTAATCAAGACCTACCTTGAATGGGTGGAGTCACATCTCCATCTAATCTAAAGGCCATACTCACAATAGGGTGTCTCTCATCTCTAAGGAAGTAATCTAATCAGAAGGTCACACTGACAACTGGGTGTGTCACGTCTCCATGGAATCAATGCAGTCAAACTTTCCCACCCTAGACAATAGGTCTGGCCCAACAAGATTGGATCAGAATTAAAACATGGCTTTTATGGGCTACATAAAGTTCATACTGGCATCTCTACCTTCTGGGCCCCCCCAAAAATATGTTCTTTCCATATGCTAAATGCATTTGCTCCATCGCAATATCACAAAAGCCTTAAGCCACGTCAGTAACAATACAAATACCAAACAAAAGTAAAAAAAAAAGTACCAAGTCTCTTGTACTGTTCTAAGGCAAAAATTTTTCCTCTGGCTCTGGACCTATGAAACTCAGAATAGCTTATTTGCTGCCAAAATACAAAGGAGGGACAGTCATGGGTTACATGTTTCCCTTGCCACAGGGGAAAATCAAAAGGTAAACAGGGGTCACTGGACCCAAACCGTCCCAAAAATCTGCAGGGCAAACTCCACTGGATTTCAAAGTCTGAGAGTCATTCATCCTCTGGGATTTAAAAAGGAGCAGTCCCACCCTTTCCAAGGGTCTACACTGTGGCCTTGCTCTCTTCAAATGGTGGGGTGAGTTGCCATACTGGAACATCTTGTGGGACCACCTTTCTCTTGGCTCCATCCTTTTCAAATTTTGGGGTAGCACCCAGGATATTTTCCATCTCTGGGGCACACATTAACCCCTTCAGAACAATGGGTTGTCAGTCAGGCTCCCCCCAATCCTCAGTTTATGAGATCTACCCTCTCTGAGGCCTGAGGAGGCAAAATTCTTCTTGAACATCAAGGCAGAAGGCACAACCTCTGCTTTGGGGCAAAATGACCATCTCCAAGTGCGTGGCTGGGTCTGCTCTCCTGGCCTGAGGTTTCTTGGCTTCAGACCTTAGCTTCCTTGGTTCTGCATTTGAAGTTATTTTTTTTCCATCAATTTGTCCCTTTTCTGTCCCTTTTAGACCAGACTGGCAGTAGTTCTGTTTATACAGATCCCACAACACTCTTGTCAGTTTTCTATGTAGTACACCGAGATCATAACTATCAGACAATAGGAATTTCCACAGATCCTTTCAGGATAACTCCATCTCAAATCTTTGCTTGTCCTTTAATGGCTGACTGCTTCCATATTTGGTTAAACCCTCACGTGGGCACTATTCTCTGGGTTCTCACTTTCTGGAAGCCCAGAATTTTCCAGACCATCACTTCTGGTTTCTTTGTACACTTATCTCTTTCCTTTCACATTTCACTATAAGCTGCAAGGAGAAACCAGGCCATATTTTCCATTTTTAATTTGGAAATCTCTTCAGCTTGTATCCCAGCTCCTGGCTTTTAAAATCCAACCCAAACCAGTAGTCAATTTTACCAGATTCTTTGTCATTTTAAAACAGGGATTACCTTCCTTCCAGTTTACAGTAACACATGCATCATTTCTGTCTAAAGAGTATCAGAAGTATCTTTACCATCCACATTTCTACCAACAGTCCCTTCAAAGCATTCTAGGCATTCTCTATCAAACTTCTCACAGCTCTTCCAGAATCTTCCCCTTTTCCATTTAAAAATACCATATTTGGTATTTGCAAATCTCTGCAGCACTCCTCTCCTGTACCAAAATTTGTATTGGTTTGCTAAAGCTGCTGGAATGTAATATACCAGAAATGGAATGGCTTTTATGAAGGGAATTTAATACACTACAAGTTTACAGTTCTAAAGGCCAGAAAAATGTCTGTCTGTCACATGGGAAGAAAAATGGCTGGTGTCTGCTGGTCCTTGTTCCTGGTTCCATTGCTTCCAGCTTCTGATGCCACAGGTTTCCCCTTTAGGCATCTGTGGGCCTTCACTTAGCTCCTCCAGGACACAACTTTGAGTTCTGGTTTGCTTAGCATCTCATGTGAAGGCACATCGTGATGTCTGCTGAGCTCTGCCTGTGTCTAGGCATCTGCTCCTTCTGTCAGCACTCTAAGCATCTCCAAACACCCATGTCTCTGTAAGCTCTGAAGCAACTGTTCTCCAAGCATCTGCATCTGGGGTTTCTCCAAAACGTTTCCCCTTTTAAAGGACTCCCATAAACTAATCAAAACCTACCTTGAATGGATGGAGTCACATCTCCATCTAATCAAAGGCCATACCCACAATTGGGTGTGTCATGTCTCCATGGAAGTAATCTAACCAAAAGATCTAACCCAGTTTAGGGTGTGTCACATGTTCATGGAAACAATGCAATCTAACAGAACAGGTTCAAACTGGCACAGCTAGAAATGCTAAACAAGAGAGCTCTGACTTAAACTAGGTGTTTTAGTTTCCCAGCTGCTTAAAAACAAACGCAATAAAAAGGGTTGGCTTAAACAATGGGAATTTATTGGCTCATGGTTTTAGGGGTAAGAGAAATCCAAAACTGAGGTGTCAGCAAGGTGATGCTTTCTTCCTGAAGACTGTGGCATTCTGGGGCTGGCTCCCAGGAATTCTTGGTCCTTGGCTTCCCTGTCACCTGGCAACAGCATCTTCACCTTTCTCTTCTGTCTTCCATGGACTTCCAGCTTCAGGTTGCTCTGTGTGGCTTCTCCCTCCTTCTGACTTTCACATTGTCTATAAAGAACTCCAGGAATCTGGATTAAAATCCAATTTGATTCAGTTGGGCCACACTTTAACTGAAGTAACATCTAGAAGAGATCTTACTTAAAGTGTTTCCACACCCAACAGAATGTGGACCAAGACCAAGAACATGTGCAAACAGGTATACAAATTCAATTCTCCACACTGGGAAATTGCAAGTAGTCGTAGAAACCATGTTTATGTGTGAACCAGTGTCAAGGGGCACTGAGAAATGTGCAATTATGTGCCATTTGCTTAATCTGCATATGCATTGAGTCCCAAGATTCTCTCAAATGGTAGAGTATATTCGTTTATGGCTGAGCAGGTAGTTGTGGAAGAAGTCCTGATTCTAGAAGCAAAGCTTCAGAAAGAGAAATGGCCACAGCCCTAGATAGCAGCTGTGGAAATCACTAAGTGGTAGCAAACCAGTAGGGGGCTTGATCTATTTTGTTGCCAACTTCATCCATCCATTCATCCATTCACTCATCATCGTTGTCTTATTTACTAATTTACTGTTATATATTCTTGAAACCCTAATGCACAAATAATGTCCATCTGTCAACACTCTATCGATCTATCTCTCTCTATATATACATTCCTGCCTACTTAAAATAGCTAAAAATAAAAGTACCTATCTACCCAATCTATCATCTATCACCATGCTTTATCTGTCTAATTCCTCTTAGAAATAATTCCTCCAGTGGATGTTCATTGCACTGTCCTGTGCTGTGTGCTCAGGCCTGCTTTAGGTGTCTCTTCTCAAGATATTAACCTTTCAGGACAACCCACCCAGAGGAACACATTTCCAGCCATAATTTTTTATAACAAATCACAGAGGGTTATGTCCTGCTGATAGAACACTGCAAGCCTAGGAAGCCCTGAAATTGCAAAAGAAAAAAAGCCTAGTCCAAGGATTATTTCTGGAAAGCAAGAGTGTCAAAATACATTGCTGTGTTACATTATGAAAATGAAAAGTGGAGAGGGAAGGACACATATAGAAAAGGGAATGAGAACAAAATGGATTGCCAGGAATCAAATAAGCATATAAATGCAAAAGAAACAGCTTCACCAGAATCTTTCATCCTGACAGGTCCTAAGGAACAGGCAGGATGCCTTCATGAAGAATCATTTCAGCCTTCAGGGGAGGAGCCTGGCTGCTGTGATCTGCCAAAGACAAATGCTTCTCTGCAGGTGTAGAGTGAGGACACTGCAGCAAAATATCCCTGGAGCACTGAGGTGCTCACCAAGGTGCTCTGCAGAGAGGAGGGAAGGACAGGAGGCAACACCGAAAGATATCTTTCTCAGAACAGATCTCTTCCTGCATCCACTGCCCCAATGAGCTCTCTGGGCATCCTTCAGTCATGTAATGGACTCAAATGAGTTTAACTTTGTGATTTCGTGGTAAAATTATGGCCTTTTTTCCTTATTGAATGCATGAGGAGGCAATATGAGATTGATAAAGCATTTTTTTCAGAGTTAGATCAGCCCAGTTTGAACACTGGCTCTACCACTTAGAGGTCAAACCTTTGATGAGCTACTTAACCCATGGGCCTCAATTTCCTCGTCTGTAAAATGGAGATATCCTATGAAACTGCTATAAAGACTAAACGAAATGGATATATGAGGTGTCCTTGATCTGTAGAAGATGCTCAATAAGTGTTAGTCTTCTTCCTCTGGGGCCTTGCTGTTTTGCACTTGCAGGATTTGTGTGATTTTGTAGTGGTGGTACCATCGAAGGTGGCACTGGCAACAATTCTCAAGGTCTCTGCTAGTTGATGGTCTCTGGGACTAGGTGAGGTCTTACCAGCTGGGGACTCTTCACAGCTTTCATTGGAATGAGGTCAGAGCCCTGTGGATGGTCCTCACATGGGAATCCCCATCCTGATAATATTATTTATGAAATGCCCTCTCTATGCCCAGCACTTATTAGAACAGGGCCTCTGCCCAGCATCTGGATTGGAAAATATTTTGGTTTCCTAGGCTGCTGCAAGCAAATACCTTGAAATAGATTGGCTTAAACAAAGGGAATTTTATTAACTTCCAATTTTGAGGGTGTGAAAATATCCGAATCAAGGCAGCATCGAGGTAATGCTTTCTTTCCAAAGACCAGCTGCTAGTAGAGGATCCAGGTGATCCTTGATTCCTCACCACATGGCAAGGCATGTGGCAGCATCTTCTGGTTTCTCCTTTCCAGGTTTCACAGATTTCAGCTTCTTGTTTTTGTGGCTTTCTTTCTCTGACTGAATTTCATTCTCTTATGAAGGATTCCAGTAATAGACTAAAGACCCATCCTGAAAGAGGTAGGTCACACCTTAACTGAAGTAACCTCATCAAAAAATCCTACATACAATGGGTCTACACCCGCAGAAACGGATTAATTTGAAGTACATATTTTTCTAGGGTACACGTAGCTTCAAACCACCATGGAAAGTTACACTAACATTTGATAGATTATAATCTCTGAGATTCAGAAATGGATACACAACTCCAAATGTGGTCTACAGTGCTAGTACAAGAAGGATTAGAAAACTTCCTACCATCAGAATGCTATATTTTGTTCATGCGGAAGAGATGGCAGTGTCTCTATTGCAGTAACATCTCACTGAATGTGACGATTTAGAAGAACTGCTAAGGGTAAATGCAGATACTGTATCACTTTAATCTTTATTGTAATCTGACAAGGATAAGGATTATTGATCACAGTTTCAGGTGAAGGTATTGATACTCTGAGAACAGACCTCAGGTCACATAGGCGGGGCCAGGATTCAAATCCAGAGCTTCTTAACTAGATAAATTGATATTCTCTTGGCTATGCTATGCTGCTTTTCACAGAATGTTCTGGGTATAGAACATTTTCCGAAGAACTTTCTGACATAACTTTGGAATAAGGACTCAGAGCCTGGTAGAAACAGAAAGTGGCAAACTGCAGCATGACAGAGTAGAGGAAGAGAGTTAAAAAAGTATGAGTTTAAAACCATCTATGCCGGTTTGCTTTCTCTGTGGTCAGGCTGAGCAATTCTTTACACATCTAAAACTAACGACCAAACACTGCTTCTCCCCAACCTACTTCTGGACCAACTCTTTGTTTCAAAAGGATGGAGGTTGCCTGGCAAACTTTCCATATGCTTCAATCTTACAGGGAAGGAATATTCAATCTTACAGGGATGAAATAGGTGAACTGAGAAGGGCACGGATTAAGCATTCTAGGGTCCTAGATCCAAGTTTCAATGCTTAACTTTACTTGGCAGTCTCTGAATGACCAGGCCTGAAAATTTGATTAATTTTACCACTAACTTCCCAGAGTTTTATGAGTTAAATAAGGCCCCAGAGTGAGAGGACTTTGTACAAAAATCAGGTATATCTGACGTGCAGCACGGCTGTTAATGAAGTGTAGCTTTAAAAAAATTTTTTTCGAAATTTCTCCTGAAATAGATCAAAAACTACATCGTTGGCAGAGGATGACAGAAGGTGTAGACTGTTGTCTATAGAAGCCATAAAATTGAACTCAGAAAGCTGTTGGCTGCAAAGGGAATCCCTAAACTGAGTAAAGTGGTGGAGAGAATGGCTGTGTTGGGCACTGCAGGGGCAGGCCTGGGGTCTGAGGTGCGCCATTGCTCCATGTAATGCAGGTTGCTAGAGGGCTTAGGCAGCATGTGACTGCTGTGCTGTAGCCATTATTCCCAGCAGGGAGTTGCTGATGGCATTTTCTTAACTCCATTGGCATCAGAAGAAGCCCAACGATCAGGCCAACAAGGGAAGCAGAGTGGCAGTAAGAAAAGAAAAAAAAAGATCGGCACAGTACTGACCTACATGGAATGGCAGACTCTTTTCCTTTGATTGCTCCCTTCTCCAATCTCAGGCAAAATAAAGGGATGATTCTAATTCTGTGACTGGAGCAGATACCTGGTCTGTCAGCCTGGAAATGGGGACTGCTTTGCCTAACTCGGCCCTGGGTAGATGGGTGATAGAAAGGGAGCCCATGGATCATTCTATCAGTTTGGTTCTATCTTTGACTCAGGGTGGACTTTCCATCTTGGTGCTGGGCAATAATCCTCTGCCCTGGGTAGTCCTGATGATCCACAACCTCACCAATCTTCCTGCAGACAAAAAACAAGAGCAGGTTTTATAAAAATTGGACCTATTTCTGGCCTCTTGTCTTGATATCTTTGAGAGGGTGGACAGGTGGCCCAAAGTTGAGAAGATAATTCTGGCTCAGAACTTGAAATCTAAAGTGAGCAATGTTGCTCCTGGGAATGCCTGGAGGACAAGGATGGTTTTGGGTCTTGCATTTCAGCACTCAGCCAACCTAACAACACTGTTCAGGGCCTGGCCTTATCCAAGAAATTAGACTCTAGAATGTGGAGGGCAGGACTCATGCCATTATTCTCTAATTGTGTCTATGGTAGCCATCGCTAGTCATTTATTACCCTCTTTGAAACCAAGTCCAGTCTCCTCAGCATTAGAAGAACTCTTTTCAACAGAGAGTTCTACAAAATTATTACTAATTGATGGATCTGTCACTTATGATTCATTTATTCATTCATTCATTTGAAGAATATTTATTGAGCTTTTTACTTCATGCCAATCACTCTAGCAGGAACTGGGATGCAATGCTGTACACACTCAGGAAATACTTCTGCTTTTCAGAGCTTAAGGCTCAGTGGGAAAACTAGACCTTGAATAATGCCATGGCAACAAATATGAAATTTCTTTGGTGACAAGTGTGCCAAAAGAGAAACATTTAGTGCTCCTAAACAAAAGATTCCACCTAGTGAAGGAGATCAGGGGAGAATTGATGTCTGAGTGGAGAGCTCTAGGATGAGGAGAATTTAACCAGGTTGGGTGGAAGGAGGGAGGTGGAAGAGCCTTTAGACAGAGTAATGCACTCTGAGTTTATGCTATGATAAGAGGCAGTGTGGCAAGTGGAAGGGCAAGAAAGTCAGCCAGTACGTCAGGGCAGGAAAGAATGAACCGGACAGAGTGCAAATGGAGACTGGAGAGGGACATGGTGGCTGGGTCCTGTTGGGCTTTCTAAGTCAAGGAGTTTTCTTTGTATTCTGAGAGCAATGGGAGACAACCAAGGGGTTTTATGTAGATAAAATGTATGTTTTGAAAAGACTGCTTTATACAGAGTGAGTGTGGAGAATGGATTAGAAGAGTCATTGTGATGTTAGGAAGACCAGAGAACTGGATCAGAATGTTGCTTGCATTTGGTAGCTGGGGTTGTGCCAAAACAAACAAACAAACAAAGGCAACACCTGGAAATTACTGTACTAGGGGTTCCTTAAGACACCGGACTGTTCTGGTTTTCTGAGCCAATGGGAAGGAACTCAGTTCTGAATGAGATGTGGCTAACTCCTATCAGAAGATCTCAGAACCAGTCACTTCAATCTTGCGGCCTCATCTAGGGTGGCTGAAGGCTTTCTAGGATGGTTCTACGTATAAGTCAATGCTTAGCCAGAATTTAAACCCACATCTCTCAAATCCTTGCTACTTTCTGAAAGGAAGGAGATAAAGGAATGCAAATTTGCTTTTGAAGGCTCATGTCTGCCACCTGAACCCATCCATGCAGTGTGAAGTCACCACTTGACACTTCATGGGTAGTTAATGACTGTGTTGAATCTTAGGTATCCTTTTGACTCCCAAAAGTCCTTCTCTTAAGTCTTTCCAGACCAATGAAGATCTTCCCCATTTGCAAAGACTTCTAAGAATGAAGGCCCCCTAATCCTACCTTTCCTACATTTTCTGTGTTGGGTAAAGGCTTTAGAGAAGCTCCCATCCTGCATTCTTGTGTCTGTGGCTCAAGTCTGAATTGGGGCTTCTGAGAACATCAGAGCTCAGGCATTTAGGATGTAGAGTATATCTTACCACTCAGCATTTAGAAATCTGACAAGGAGTGATGGTATGAGCTGTGGAGAGCTTGTTCTCTTGGTTGCTACAGAAACCAAATTGAGCTAGATTTAGCATTAAATTACAGGGTACACACAGAGATGGAGTTAAACATTTGTCTACCACTGCTTTTTCTTTTCTTTTCACATTGAATCTTCCCAGCAAGTGGCAGCAACACCTGTGAAGCTAAATGGGCGCAGCAGAACATGTGCCAAAGGAGTGGGGTATTCTGGAGGTTTATAAATGGCAAGAACTTAGATTCCCTCCAGAGGCTGGATAATCATCCAAACAGCCCCCTCCCAGGCTCTAGGGCCTGCCAAACAGGAAGAAGTATCTCTGGAACTGTAGTGAGCAGAATTGAACAAAGAGTCCAGAGCTGCAGTTTCCAACAGTAGCCACTAGCCACATGTGGTTACTGGCCACTTGAAATGTGGCTAGTGTGAACGAGATGTGCTGTAAATGTAAATGACACACTGAACTTCAAAGATAGTACGATAAAAAGAGTGTAAAATATCTCACTAAGTTTTTATGTTGATTACATGTTGAAATAATATTTTGGATATATTAAGTTATATAAAATATATTATTAAAATGAATTCCACTTGTTTCCTTCTACTCTTTTTAATGCTCTATTAGAAAATATAAAATTACATTTGTGGCTCATGTTGTATTTCTACTGTGCAATGCTGGTCCAGAGACTGTTGTTCAAGTGCTAGATTTGCCATCCACTGGACTTGTTTAGCCTTCAGATACTTGTTTCTTTATCTTTAAAATGGTGGTACTAATGACCTCTCTAGTTACCTCACAGGTTTATTATGAAGAATGCTAGAATGGTTTCTGTAATATAAAGCTCAGATTTCCCTTTTAGGCCAAAGTATTCATTCTCCCCGCTGCCACAGTGTTGGCTGCTGCTGATTCACAGCTGAGTCCCTCTTCACGATTTTCCTGCAGCTGAAGGGAGCTGCCCATTATGAGTTGGGTTCTGTCAGCCTGACCCAGTCATAAGGTTAGGCAGGCCCAACAGTCATCCACTGTGAGATGGAAGTGGCTCACCCAGTGTTGAGTGCAAGCAGGCCAGAAGTAGCTACATCAGCAAGTGACTCAAACCCCCATGTCGCCATGACTGTTGCTTCTCCTTTAGCTGATTCCAATGGCTGCAGTGGCGGCTCCTTTATGAATAGCTTATGGAGGAAAAAAAGGGTCAATTTGGGGCCATACATGGGTCACATACGGGTCAGCTTTCAGGATTTGTACAACTGAAAATGGACTGCTACAGCTCCATTTAGGATGGCTTTAAAAGTGAGTGTGAAAGGAAATCCTCTCAACTGGCAGCGCTTTGGCTCACAGATGTGGTCATCTATTCTGTGTGGAAAGCAAAGTGGACCAAAGTAAGAATATACAGACTCACAATCAGTAGTGAATTGTTTGGCTCAGTAGTCAAGGGCCTGGAAAGGAAATGATTGAAAGACTGGGGGTAAGGAGGCCTGGGGAAGAGACTCATGATGGAACTGTAGGAGTAGGCCTATCTTTGCATTGCATGTTAATGTCCACCTGAGAACCTCCACCAAGAAAGAGGCCCTAAACAGCCAAATGGACTGAATGACTTGACCAGTCAATGCCAGCCAGGCTCTGCCTTCAGCCACCCCAGTATTTGAGCAATGGGCACAGAAATGGAGTAGCCATTGTGGCAGGTATTGAGGCTATCCATGTATTATACATTCTAAAGAAATAATTACTATAGAGGGATCTAAACTCAAAGGTAGAATTCATGGATCCAGGAGCCAAGTTTTGAAAGTAGGAGCAGCTCTGTTTCCTATCCCTTCCCAGTAACCCAGTTGTGGAATTTGTACTTTTCATCCCTACAGCTGTAGAATACTGTGGGCCTAAAGGGGCTGGTTCCCAGAGGGAGATACTTCCACTAGGGTGCACAATCAGCTTGTACAAATCCCCATTATACTATAAGCTGTCATTACCATCTGGTCTCTTCCAACTCTTTATACCAGGAGACTACCAGGCAAGGGAAGGAGTCATCACACTCAAGTAGTCATTAACCTGGTAATCAGGACGAAGTAGTGTTGCCATTATATAAAGAGTCCAGGAAAGAATATGTTTGGCATGCAGGTGCTTGATTGGGGCATCTCTTGGTACTCCCCTGCCAATTTGAGATAAATAGATAAGGTCCGAGGAGGTGTGGTGATCAGGGGCTCAGTTTCCTCAGAGATGAGGCTCTGAGGCCCCCTACCAGGTAAGCTATCTAGACCAGCAGAGGTGCTGGCCAAGGGTGAGAAGAATCTGGAATGGATAGTAGAGGAGAGAAATCGTGAGAATCATTTGCAACTTTAAGAGAAGATGCAGAGAGGGTGGCTATAGTTTGTCCTACTAAACATCCTCTGGAAGTTTCCCTAAGTAAAGATGGCAGCCAGAATAATAGAAAAACTGTCCCCAGAGGCATTTATTCCTTCAACTGCTGGGAGTGTTGGCTGCTAGTAACTCATGTCTGAGTCTCTCCCTAAAAATTACCCTCTAAGAAGATAGCACAAAGTTACAGCCCACATTCAGGATTGGTTAATGTGGAATTTGAAGGCCTGCCTCCTTGGTTTTGATTCAGGGCAACTCTGAAGGACATTCCAGATCTCCAGCTTCATGTAGGATTCACCTTCTTCCTTCACCTAAACCTGTTTTCCTCATTCACTTACAGGTGTCACTCCTGAGAGCTCTCCCCAGTGAAATTCCTGCTTGCCAATCTGTGTCTCAGAGCATGTTTCTGGGCCATCCAACCTCAGAGTGATGCTGCCCTGTATTGTAGAAAGCACACTGAACTTGGGAGCACTCCACTTTCGTCAGAGTTAAGGCACTTTATGGGTTGGGATAGTAACTTAACTTGCCTGCTTGGGCCTGGGTTCTCCTTGTGTAAAATGGTGGCAACATGGAAAGATTGGACTCAGTCATCTTAGGTCCCTTCCAACTGTCAGTTTCCATATGTGTAAAATGGGTCAGAAGGTGTAAGAGTTACTTGAAGAGCTTGAGGGACTTGGGAACCCTTTAGATATCCTCCACTTTATAGGTGAAGAAACTAAAAGTCAGAAAGCTTAGTGATTTTCCCAAGACTGCACTGTTAGAATGTAGCAGAGCTGTAATTTTGACTCAGGCTTTAGTCCGAAACACTTTGCCTGAGGATTATCCCCTTCACAATCTCCAAATTTCAGATGTCAGTTATTATGGACAAGATACAGCAGTGGGGAGCAGAGAGGATTTTTAAGGTTGATTAAAGGGTTCAGAGTAACCAGCTGCTCCTGCTGGACAGCTCTGGGTTCTGCTATCCACTTAGAACTTTAACCCTGAGAACCAGGAGTTCAAAACCTTTGTCCTAGCATGGTGCTTCCCAAACTTCAATATGCACATGAATCATCTGGGATCTTCTTAAACTGTAGATTATGATCCAGTAGTTCTGAAGTGGGCCGGAGTTCTGCACTGCTAACGTGCTTCTAGGTGTTGCCAGTACTGCTAGTTCATTGAGCACATTAGCAAGTGTGGTAGTTAGGTTCAGGTGTCAACGTGGCCAGGTGAAGGTGCCTAGTTCTATTGCTGTGGACATGAGCCAATGGCATGTGAGCTCATCTGTCGCTGATTACATCCGCAGTCTGCTAGGGGGCATGCCTGCCGCAATGAATGATGTTTGATTTAATTGGCTGCCCAAGCAGCTCAGCATACCTCATTTCAGCACTTGCAGCTCAGCCCAGGCCTTTGGAGATGCAGAAAGGAATCACCCTGGGGAAAGTTGTTGGAATCCTGAGGCCTGGAGAAAAGGCCAGCAGAGCTTGCCCTGTGCCTTTACATATAAGAAAGAACCCTAGTTGAAAGTTAGCTGATGTATTAGTTAGGGTTCTCTAGAGAAACAGAATCAACAGGGAATACTTGCAAATATAAAATTTATAAAAGTATCTCAAGTGACCGCAAGAACGCAGAGTCCAAAATCCACAGGGCAGGCTGAGAAGCCGACGACTCCGATGGAGGGTCTGGATGAACTCCACAGGAGAGGCTCACCAGCCGAAGCAGGAATGGGGCCTGTCTCCTCTGAGTTCTCCTTAAAAGGCTTCCCATGATTAGATTTAGCATCACTAATTGCAGAAGACACTCCCCTTTGGC
>PVIY010018829.1:0-34094 GCA_004026745.1 Myrmecophaga tridactyla | reverse complement strand
TCCATGACAGCTGCCTTTCCTCTGAAGAACTATATGTTTTTTAACTAAATAAATCCCCTTTTATTAAAAGCCAATCCATCTCTGGTGTGTTGCATTTCTGGGAGCTTTGACAGACTAAAACCATAAGGTACAAGAGCATATACATCAGAAAACTATGGAAACTTATAATTACTCACCACCATAGATTCAGATTCAGTAGGTGTGCTGGTTTGACAGGATTATGTACCCTAGAAAAGTCATGTTTTAATCCTGACCCAATCTTTAAGGAGCAACCGTTTCTGTTAATCCCTATTCAGCACTGTAGGTGGGAAAATTGATTATATTATCTCCATGGAGATGTGACACATCCAATTGTGGGTATTAACTTTTGATTAGAGGGAGATGTGACTCCACCCATTCTAGGTGGGGTTTGATTAGTTTACTGGAATCCTTTAAAAGAGGAGACATTTTGGAGAGGAAGAGAAAGCCACGGCAGAGCCACAAGAGCTACTGAGTCACGCAGCCAGAGACCTTTGGAGATGAAGAAGGGATACATCCCCCGAGAGCTTCATGAAACAAAAAGCCTGGAGAGAAAGCTAGTAGATGTTTGCCATGTGCCTTTCCAGTTGAGGGAGAAATTCTGAACTTCATTGACCTTTCTTGAATGAAAGTAATCTTTTGTTAGTGCCTTAATTTGGACATCTTTATGTACTTGCTTTAATTGGGACATTTTCATGGCCTTACAATTGTAAACTTTCAATTTTTTAATTCTCCTGTTTAAAAAAAGCCATTCTGTTTCTGGTATATTACCTTCTGACAGATAGCTAACTAGAACAGTAGGTATAGGGTGAGTATCTGAAGTTTTAATAAATGCTCTCGGCAATTGTGGTAACTACCAGTGTTTGAGAACCAGGGCTGAATAGCACTGACCTTCACAGTTGCAAGTTTCTAGAATCAACCTTTATATTCATGATTCAGCTGAGCAGGCAGCACTTGACTGCTGTTTGAGGAAGAAAGATGCACAACTGTAATCTGGGTGTCATATAGGAGCACAGCAACAAGAGATGCTCTGGTGTTCAGCATGGGCCAAGGACAAATGAGCACAGAAAGAATCCCTGGGGACTTTCAAAAAATAAATAAGGCTTAGAGAGTGATAGCTGTTCTAAGCAATCAGGAGATAGAAATAAGAATGCGGTTATACTTATAAAAGTTATTTTCAAAGTAGTTCTAATTTTTATAACCATAAATGAGCTTTTTATTGCCTTCAAGGTGACGAAGGTCAGCAGACTACTTATTAGTTGCACACGAAGCCATTTCACAATTAGTACAATTCTAGACAGCTGAGATTGAGATCGCAGCCATGGGCTGTGGGAACTGAGGATCCTACTAAAAAAATGCATCATTTTATCCCCTGAGCTTCATTCCAGGGCTTGTCTGAGATACCTGTTTAGTCTGCATCAACATTCTACTCAGGTATTAAAACCCAACTGGGTTCTTCTGTGAAGGTGTAAGGGGCAAAATGGACCTAGATCTCCTTAAGGGTCTTCAGATGGCTTCTCTGTTCATTATCAGCTGCCTGGCTAACGGACCATCCTCAAAATGCCTGGCAAAGGAGAAGGTTCTGCTGCCTCAGCACAGAGTGGGCTGGGACTTGGAGAGTGAGTAATGGAATGTCCCTGACAAATTCACCCTCCCTGCCAAATGTGCACACCAACATACACCTACAGAGAGTCTGGTTGCCTTTGCTTGTTCATCAGAAGAAATTAAGACTGATTCTGAAGGCAGGCACTTTTGGAAGGTCAGCTTTGGTGCATGCTGTGGTCTTTCTACAGTGTCTCTGAACCCTATGGCTGGGGGCAGGCCATGCTTTTCTCAAACTATGACACGCCACCGAAATCCTCAGCCACAGGGTTGCTTTACAACCCCAAGTAAATTGTAAGTTGGAACAGTGTAAGAGTGGAGGAGGCCTCTAGCTTGTGAGACAGCAAGGAGAATGGAAAGCAAGAAGGTGGATTAATGGGGCTGGAGGTTTTCCAAGACAGCAGGGCTCACGCCATTCTCTAGTGAAGGAGGTAGCCCAGATGCCTGTGGAGGGCACCTGGACATAGAACCAAGCCTGTGTTTTCTCTTATGTACATCTTTTTTGAGATGAAAAGTTGAGGTCTCTGGATTTCTTTTTCTCTCCTCCAGCTTTATTAAGGCATCGTTCCTTCTAATCATACTTACAATTCAGTCAGAGAGCCTTGGCTGGGGTTGGGGGGTAGATTCTGTCCTTTATGCTCTGTTCTTCTCTTATCCATCAGCAATTTATTTTTTTAATCAATCACCTAATTAATTAAACAGCTGTCAACTGCAGACCTATTTTGGCCACATACCATATTGGGGATCAAGTGATAAACAGGACCCACTTGATCAAGTAGAGTTTGTGGAAAGAAGGAAGTAGTAATAGCCACCTCTTTCCAATGTTTTCCATGCATGAGGCCTTTATGCCTTATTATCATTTAATCCCTACTAAAATCCTACGAGTAAACTCTTTTATTATATCCATATTATACATGAGAAAAGCGAGACACGGGATATAAGGCGAGACACAGGATATGAGGCTTTCTGGCAGTGGAGAAATGACCCCTCTCCTTCCTTTGGTGGAAGTTGCAGCTCTTTGCATGTCTTTAGGCCACGGAGTTACAGTTCCTAAAGGTCCTTTATTGGGGAGAGGAATGAGGGAGAGATAAGTGGGGATCCTAATTGTATCATTTTTTCTTTTGGTTCAGAAGATGAACATTCAGAAAAAATCTTAGGAAATATCAATTTCAAAATTGTTATATGTATATTTATCTCATTTGTTTACTGGTAGTGATTAGAAATAAAATCCTTAAAATAATAAGGACTGATATGAAATTTGGGAGGGGGCACACTGCAAACGCAAAAGAAGACATTCAGGGGGGATCTGGGGAGCCTGTGTCCTTTTGGGGGGAATGGATTCCTAGGAGACTAGTAGGCGAAGATAGCTTTTAAGAATACAGGGAAGTGGATTTGATTTCTGAGGCCCTCAAGGAGAAGAAAGTGATTTGTTGAGAGCCAGTTCCCAAATGCTTGCCTGGCAAGAAGCCTTCATAAAAGGGCTCAAAGAGAAATCAGTACAATCAGCCCAAGGAACTTGGGCTCTAGCAGTGGAGATAATGTTCGGAAGTAAATAACTACTCTTCAAAACATACGGTAGAAGGGAGAGAGAGAGAGAGAGCCCTTTAACTGGCCCATAACTGGGACCAGTATTGGTGAGATCACCAAAGCAGCAATGAAGAAAATTCTGTGAAATTTTTACTCCCAGCATAGAGAACAAAATCTGAAATGCGAAAGAAAAGAAATCGGATTTCAATCCAGCTTTTGCTTGGTGGGAGAGAAGTGTATCTTGAAATAAAATGGGACAGCTGTGTGACCTTGGGCATTTCTTGTTACCCTTGGATCCTCAGCTTACCTAGAGGTCTCCAAATTCTGAATTGTGGGGTGGGGATGGGGGTGGGAGGGGAAACAGAACAGTAGGGAAGGAGAATGCCCACATGCTACTAGGGTTGGGCCAGGGTTTCCTGGGAGGGATTACTCATTCAGAGTCTGGCATAGGGCATAGGTAACAGTTTTATAGGTGTCATCCTTTCCCCTTATTGTAGAGGTGTGTGTGCTTCTGCATAGAAATAGCACATCACTGTGGTTTCCAAGTCTTTACTGCAGGCAGAGAGTGTTTGGATACAGCAGGTGGTGCTCTTTCACCTGAAACAGACTACTCCCCACAGAAGCTTGGCTTGCAGACAGCATGGGGGATGCAAGCAGAGTATGAGTATATCTCTGCAGTCCGAAGATATCCAAGGAGTCCAGGACAAAATTGTCTGCTCAGGACTGCCCGCAGGCATTACTATCCCCTTACTTGGACGCCCCTCAAAGGCTCCAGCTATGCTTGGCCTGCAGTACTGGCAGGATAAAGATGCCAGTCCCCTCTCCACTACCATAGCACAAGCTGCTGCATTTGCAGAGGGGAATCTTCAGTCATAAGTGCTGACTGCACCTGTCTGGGCTTCAGGGGGTACCAGGCAAGAGCCACCCTGTGTCTGCATGTGATAAGCACACTTACCACATATCACAAGCGAAGGGGAAAGGTCTAGGAGCCTCCCTGTTAATGTCCCCTGGGAATCTAAGGGAGCCAGGGTTGTGGGAAGACCCCTTGCTTGGAGGAGCTGGGTTTTATGTGGGAAGTGCTGCAACCGCTAGGAGAGGAAAAACCTGAAGCTGGGACATATTAAAGGAAAGCAAAAAAAAACAAAAAACAAAAAATCTTGTAATGAAATGAGAAGATCATTGGAGTGGAATTCAGGAATCTGGCAAGGCCACTAACTAGCCCCGTGACTTCAGGCAGGTCACATCTCTGATTCTCAGTCTCATTTTGATCATGAGTGTTAATTAATTGCTGAGATCTCTTTCAGCGCTATACTAAATGGCAAGTGTATCTGTGTGCGTGAGAGGAAGGGAGAGGGAGAGGGAGCAAACAGCACAGCTTTTGGGGAAAATCTGCATAAGGCAGGATAGGAATACATTCTTGGGACTGAGGAGACTCCTTCATTCACTTTGATTTCCATCTCAATCATCAAAGCTCCTAGTGGCCTACACCCAGTGAAAAAATCATACTACTTTCCTTCTTCTGGGAACTGAGTCAGTTCTGCAGAAGTTTATAACCAATATATTTGCACCTCTGATCTTCATTTAGTTATAGAACAGCTGTGTCTCTTCTATCAAAGCCCATATCTTCTGGTTTCTGGGGGACAACTTTAACCCATCAAGTTCCAGTGGAGAGAGGGCTCTGGGAGGTGCCCTACTCAAAGGGCTCTGCAGTGACTCTGCAGCTACTTCCTCACCCCCTCCCCACCATTCCTCCAAGGCTTGGCCAGACAGTCAGTAGTAAAAAGGATGTTTCTCAGACTGAGGGAAGCAAGCTCTGCATTTGTACTGCCCTGATATCCAGATGGTTACCAGGCTACCCTGTTGAGGACTCTGTTTGGCAGGACTATGCCTTGAATCCTTAACTGTAGGCTTTGGGGACAGACAAGTCTAAGGACTTCAAGGGCAACTGAAATGAAGGAGCTCTTCTGCATACTCATCAGCATCAGGCTGTGAATGCCATAATGTGCAGTGAAGCATTTACGGCAGACAGCTGCAGTGCCTCAGGTGGGATTCTGCAGAGAGTCCTGGGCTGCAACCCGGGCTGCGAAACATGCTGAGCAGAATGGGGCCAACGCAGGGCCTGAGCCAACAGCTGCAGGGTGGAGCTGCTGATTCATGCATGGCTGCAGCCCTGCTACCGTGAGCAACTGGAACAGTTTTGGGAATTCTTTCTTATTTAAAGGAATATGTGATATAGCTCTGGAGACAACAGAGGAGGGCAAGGGGATGATGCCCCAAAACTTAATCCTGCATGACACCCATTCCTAAGCATTTTCATTAGAATTCTGGGACAGAACTGTTTTTGTCAGCCTTAGAAAGATGCAGTCACTTTTGAGCAACTATGTATTCACTTTTTGTGTGCTCAAAACAAAATACTTAGAAAAAAATAAAAATAAAAACTATGCTTAGATATTAAGGGGGAAACAAGAGAAGTAAAAGATGACCTTTGCCTACTTTGGGGTTATTACATAACTGACCTTTACTTTGTGCCAGGCAGAAATGTCTATGTGTATTAGTTTATGTGATCTCATAGCAACACTGCAAAATCCATATATTATTTATCTATTTGTTGTGGGTTGAATTGGTCCCCCAAAAAGCTGTGTTGAAGTCACCTGGGAATATAACTTTTTTGGAGATAGGGTCTTTGCAGATATAAGAAAGTTTAGATTGGATTAGGATGGGCCTTAATGCAATGACTGATAATATGAGAAAAGAGAGGAATTTGCATGCAAAGACACCTAAGGAGTTTGCCATATGATGACTACAAGCCAAGGAATGTCGAGGATTGACGTCAACTCCCAGAAGCTGGAAGAGAGGCATGAAACAGGTCCTCCCTTAGAGCCTCCAGAAGTAACCAACTTGCTGAAATGATGATTTAGGATTTCTGGTCCCCTGAACTGTGAGAGATTAAATTTCCATTTTTTAACCTACCCAGTTTGTGGCAATTTGTTATGGCAGCCCTAGGGAGCTAATATACTATATTAGTTTGTTAAGCTGTTGGAATGCAAAATACCAGAAATGGAACAGCTTTTAAAAAGGGAATTTAATAAGTTAACAAGTTTACAGTTCTAGTGCTGAGAAAATGTTCAAATTAAAGCACACCAAGAAGTTACCTTCACTCAAGAAAGGCTGATGCCAATCCAGAACATCCCTGTCAGCTGGGAAGGCATGTGCCTGGCACCTGCTAATCCCTTGTTCCTGGGCTCTGTTGCTTTTCAGTCTCTTGGGGGGTTCCTCACTTGGCATCTGTGGGCCTTGACTTAGCTCCTCCAGGACACAACTCTGGGTTCTGGCTTGCTTAGCATCTCACAGGAAGGCATATGGGCATATCTGCTGGGCTTTGCATCTCCAAACATCAGGGTCTCCTGTTCGTATTATCAGCTCGGAAGCAACTGTTCTCCAAGCATCTGCATCTGAGGTTTCTTCAAAATGTTTCCCCTTGATAGGACTCCAGTAAACTAATCAAGAACCACCTTGAATGGGCAGAGTCTCATCTCCATCTGGTCAAATGGTCACATCTACAATTGGGTGTGGCATATCTCTGTGGAGATAATCTAATCAGAAGATTCCACTATGCAGTATTGAATCATAATTAAAACAAATTGCTGCCCCCACAAGATTGGAACAGGATTAAAACATGGCTTTTCTGGAGGGCATAGTAGCTTCAAACTGGCACATACACTATTATACTGAAGTTAGGGAGCCAGAATTTTAACCTATGTCAGCTGAGAGTTAGAGTTATTTGCCACTCTACTATACTGCTATTTGGAAGACAGAACCAACACAGAAGCACACAGCAACTGGAGAATAATACAAGACGATAAATGATAAGTGCGAAATCATGTTTATAATATAAACATTTATGAGAGGCCCATAATATGCATCAGGCCTGAGAAAGCTGAATTGCACAGATATATGTATGTAACCAAATGTTGAACATTTTGAGAAGGGTAGTGTGCTACAGGTTTGAAACTATGTACCCTGGAAAAGCCATGTTCTTTTCTTAATTCAATCTTATGGGGGCAGACATATTGTTTAGGATGGAAATCTTTGATTAGATTATTTCCATGGAGACTGACCCACTTAATTGTAGGTGTGATGTTTTGATTACTTCCATGGATATGTGGCACACCCAGTTGTGGGTAAGGCTTTTTCATTAGACAGAGATATGCTCTGTGGTAGTTAGATTCAGTTGTCAACTTAGCCAGGTGAAGGCACCTAGTTCTGTTGCTGTGGACTTGAGCCAATGGTACATGAACCTCATCAGTTGCTGATTTACATCTGCAGTCGGCTAGGAGGCATGCCTGCTGCAATGAGTGACGTTTGACTTACTTGGCTGGCGCTTAAATGAGAGAACACAATGTAGTACAGTCCAAGCAGCTCAGCATACCTCATCTCAGCACTCGCAGCTCAGCCCAGGCCTTTGGAGATGCAGAAAGGAATCACCCCAGGGAAAGTTGTTGGAACCCAGAGGCCTGGAGAGAAGGCCAGCAGAGATTACCCTGAGCCTTCCCACGTAAGAAAGAACCTCAGATGAAAGTTAGCTGCCTTTCCTCTGAAATACTAACAAAATAAATCCCCTTTTATTAAAAACCAATCCATCTCTGGTGTGTTGCATTCCAGCAGCTAGCAAACTAGAACATGCTCTGTCCATTAAAAGTGAGTCTTGAATAGTTTACTAGAGTCCTTTAAAAGGGTAAACATTTTGAAGTGGCTTCATAGAAGACAATTGGAGATGCTTTGATTGCTGACAGAGAGAACAGATGCCTAGACATGGATGTTTGGAGATGCAGAGCCCAGCAGCTATCACCTTTCCATGAGATGCTAAGCAAGCCAGAACCCAGAGTTTTGCCCTGGGGAAGCTAAGTGAAGGCTCATGGATGCTTAGAGAGGAAGTGACTAGAATCAGAAGCTGGGATCAATGGAACCAGAAACAACAACCAGCAGATGCTGGCCACATGCCTCCCACATGATAGAGGAAATCTGGATATCATACAGCCCTTTCTTTGGAATCAAGGCACTTTTAGTTTGGACCTTAGTTTGGACATTTTTAATGCCTTAGAATGGTAAACTGTAATGTAATAAACTCCCTTTGTAAAAGCTAATCCATTTCTGGTATACTGCATTTCAGCAGCTTTAGCAAACTAAAACAGATTTTGTTGTGGTTTGCAAATACCAATCATGTTGGAATGGATTTTTAAATGGATAAGGGGAAGTTCCTGGAAGAGTTGTGAAGAGCTTGATATCTCTGAATTATTTTGAACAGACTGTTGGTAGAAATGTAGACTTTAAAGATACCTCTGATGAGGCTTTAGACAGAAATGATGAATATATCATTGGAAATTGGGAGGAAGGCAACCCTGTTTTCAAGGGGCAGAGAATTTGGTAAAATTAAGTACTGGTGTTAGATGGAAGGGAAAATTTAAAAGCCATGAGCTGGGATATTTAGCTGAAGAGATTTTCAAATTAATGTGAAATTGCAGCCTGGTTTCTTCATGCAGCTTACAGTAAAATGTGACAAGAAAGGGCTAAGCTGAGAACTGAACTCTTGGGTATAAAGAAACCAGAAATTAATGGTCTGGAAAATTCTGGGCTTCCAGAAAGTGAGACCCCAGAGAATAGTGGCTCACTTGAGGATTTAACCAAATATGGAACCAGTCAACTATTACAGGACAAGCCAGAACTGGAGTTGGAGTTATCTAGAAGGGATTTATGGAAAGTCCTATTGTCTGAAGGTTATGATCCCTGCATACTGCATAGAAAACCAATAAGAGTGTTATGGGATCTGTATAAATGGATCCTCTGCTGGTCTGGACTAAAAGGGACAGAAAAGGGACAAATTGAAGGAAAAATGACTTCCGAGGCCGAACTATAGAAGCTAAGGTTTGGAGCCAGGAAATATAGGGCCAGGAGAGTAGACCCACTATGCTGGTTTGAAACTGTTGTGTACCCCAGAGAAGCCATGTCCTTAATCCTTGTTCAATAATTTTGGATGGGGTCTTTTTGGTTAAGATGTTTCCATGGAGCTGTGACCCACTTAATTGTGGGTTGGATCTTTTAATTAGGTGGTTTTCATGGAGATGTGCCTCCACTTATTTAAGGTGGGGTTGCTTACTGAAGTCTTTTAGAGGGAACCATTTTGGAAAAAGCTTCAGAGCCAACACGAGACCCAGATGTTTTGAAATGAGAAGCCAAATACCCCAGCAGATGCCAGCCACTTGCCTTCCCAGCTGATAGAGGTGTTCCAGATCCACTGGCCTTCTTGATCCAAAGTGTCTTTCCCTGGATGCCTTAGTTTGGACATTTTTATAGCCTTAGAACTGTGAACTTGGACTTAATAAATTCCTTTTTTTAAAAGCTGTTCCATTTCTGGTATACTGCATTCTTGAAGTATTGACAAAAATATACACCCACCCATACAGGTGGGGAGGGTGTTTTTGACCCATAAGCAGAGGGCAGACCATCCCAGGCCTTGGAGAGAGTGGAGCAAATTCCCTGGGGACTGGGGGGAGCCTGGTGATTGCCCTATTGTTTTAAAGGGGTTAAGCATGTGCTCCAGAGATGGCAGAGAGCCTGGATACTGCCCAGATGCTTGAGGAGGGTGGACCCAAGAGAAACTTTTTCTCCACAAATGTGCTCCAATATTGTAACCCTCACCCTAGCATCTGGAGAGAACAGGGTTGCTGTGTAAGCCCTTGGAAAGGATGGGATTGCCACTATCTCTATAGAACCACTATAAGTGATTCTCAGACCTTGAAATCTGATGGAGTTTGCCCTGCTGTTTTTCAGAACTGTTTGGGTCCAGTAACTGCTGTTTTCCTTTTGATTTCTCCATATGGCAACAAGAATATGTTTCCTATGACTGTCCTTCCTTTGTATATTGGAAACAGATAACATTTTCTGAGTTTCACAGGTCAACAACTAGAGGAGAATTTTTGCCTTAGGACAGACCATGACTGAAACTGACTTTGATGAGATTTTGAAATGTTTCTGACTTTGTATTGTATTTGTATTATTATTGAAATGGCTTAAGGCTTTTGTGATATTGTGATGGAATGAGTGTATTTTGTATACGGAAAGAATATGTCTTTTTGGGGTCCAGAGGATAGAATGTGCTAGTTTGAAAGTGTTATGTACCCCAGAAAAGCCATGTCCTCTTCCTAATCCAATCTTGTGGGGGCAGACCTATTGTTTAGGGCAGAAACCTTTGATTAGATTGTTTCTATGGAGTTTGATCCACTCAGTTGTGGGTGTAATCTTCTGATTAGATTGCTTCCATGGAGATGTGTCATGCCCAATTGTAGGTGCGGCCTTTTGATTGGATGGAGATGTAACTTTGTCCATTCTAAGTGGATCTTAGTTTACTGGAGTCCCTTAAAAGGGGAAACATTTTGGAGTTGCTTCAGAACTGACAAAGACACAGACAACTGGAGATGTTTGGAGAGAGCTGACAGAAAGAATGGATGCCTTGACACAGATGTTTGGAGATGCAGAGCCCAGCAGACATTGCCATGTGCCTTTCCATGAGATGATAAGCAAGCCAGAACCCAGAGTTTTGCCCTGGAGAAGCTAAGTGAAGGCCCACAGATGCTTAGAGAGGAAGTGACTGGAATCAGGAGCTGGAAGCATGGATTCCAGAACAAGGACCAACAGATGCTAGTCACATGCTTTCCCATGTGACAGAGGAAACCTGGACATCATCTAGCCCTTTCAGAATCAAGGTATCTTTTTCTAGATGTCTTAGTTTGGACATTTTTAATGCCTTAGAATGACAAACTTGTAACTTAATAAATCCCCTTTGTAAAAACCAACTCATTTCTTCTTTATTGCATTCCAGCAGCTTTAGCAAACTAAAACAGGTATATGCAAGTTAAGAAAACATAAGGTTGGAAAGTTGGAGTTTTGGGGAATGTAAGGGAAGCAGAATCAGGCTGCGATGTAGATGACCTGGTATGAGTCTTGGGCCATGATGGGCCTACAATGGTGCTGATTGCTGGGGAAAACACTGAAAGATAACTAAACATAGTTTTGCCCTTTGAGACTTTAGTCTGCTTGGGTTTACATGACCAATTAATCCATTTCTCTCAATAAAAGAAGAAGGAAAACAGAGAGGAATCATGAGGGCTAAAGGAAGCTCATGCATAGGGACCCTGGTCATTCCTTAATGAATCCACATTTGTATTGATGAGACAAAGTTGGGCCTAGACCCTGAGTCCATGGGCCATTTTTCCAGATGATATTGAAAAAGACTCGAAGGCTCTTTTATTTTCATTTATAGGTGCTGGTCATGCATTTATTGTAGTGCTGATCAGAACAATCTGAGCACCTCTCAGATTCAAAGATAGTCAATACCCTTGGGCAGTGGTCAGTGCAACTTTTCTCATGAAATGTTCCTGACTGATATATATGATGCTTCCAGGAACACAAATTGACCCAGTTCCCAATGTTTCCTATACTTCAGGTACTGATTTGTATCTATGGATTTAGATTATAGTACCTCCTTTCTTCTCATCCTTAGCATTTAGCTACACAGAGATTGATCTCATTTGCCCACAGCTATTTTCTCCAGGGATACTATAACCTTTATCCAGTGACTGAGATATAATAAGGGTATTAGAGCCTGAAAAAGTGTAAGGAAGACAAAGAGATGAAAAAGATCAGGTAAAGATGTCTGTCTTAGACAAAGTTTCTTTGGTAGAATGTCAGAAAAGTGAAGAATGAGTACAGGGGGATTTCTGGGACAGAATCTGAGAAACATCAAATATAGGCTCATGTGACCAAGAAAGAAGCAGTTCTAACTAAAGCCAAATAGAAAGAAGCATACTGCCTCATACCTGAAAGAAATAGATACTGTTCTATGAGAATAGAAGAATAAATAAGATAGGGTGGGATGGGTTAAGGTGAGTGTACTGGTATGAAGTTGTTATTTATCCCCAGAAAAGGCCATGTTATTTTATTCCATCCCTGAGGGGGCAAAGTTATTATGGGTGGCACCTTTTGATTAGGTCGCTTCAATTGAGATGTGACCCAGCCCATTCAAGGTGGGTCTTAATCCTTTACTGGAGTCTTTTATGAGAAGATAAAAGAAAGAAATGCTGAGAGAGCTTGGAGAGAGAGAGGGAAAAAAATGCCCTGGAGATGCTAAGAGAGGACCTACAGATGCTCAGAGAGAAAGCCACTGGAATCACAAGCTGAAAGCAACAGAATCCAGGAGTGAAGGACAAGTAGATACCAGCCATGTCCCTTCCCATGTGACAGAGAGGAGTCCTGGATGCTAGCCTTTCCTCAGAGAAGTTGTCTTCCTCCTCATGCCTGAATTTGGACATTTTCATGGTCTTAGAACTGGAAATTTGTAAACGAATAAATCCCCATTGCAAAAGCCAAACCATTTCTGGTATATTTCATCTGGCAGCTTTAGCAAACTGAAACAGTAAAGAAGAATGGATCCAACAAAAAAATCTGAGCCAAGGCAGGGATAACCAGAGATGAATGATTATTATGTTAACTCATCCCAAGCCAAAGGGAATACTGAGGTTTTAACTATAATTACTAATTATTAGTATTTCCTATATTAATAGGTCTCTAGTCAAAGAAATAGAGTTGTTTTGTATTCTAAATACCTGGCTGTACCTATTCTGTATTGAAAGAGACCCGGTGAAGCAAGGTGCTACAGAAGAGTAAAGGCGGAGGGTCAAGAGCTCAATTGCCTGACATTTTGAAGTGAAACCACTGTCTCCTGGTGTGGTGGAGCTATAAAATTCTCTCCTGTTGGTTAGATGATCTGAGCATCTTTCTCTTAGGGCACTCTCTTGGGCCTATTTTCCAGAACAACTGGTGTCAGAAATGAGGTCTAAATTTCCTGATAGTTAAGAATTGGCTTTGGGAACAGGCTAGAAATGGAGTGTTTACAAAATTGTAAATTTTTCCATAGCAGATTATGTCTTATTCATACCCTTATCCTTAGCACCTAACAAAAATACCTAGCACATCATAGTTATCCAGTAAATGTTTATCAAGCCATTTAAAACAGTTTGTGTTTTGGGATTGGCCAGGTGGAAGACATAAGATCTAAGGAAATGGTTCCCCATCTCCTTTGCCTCAGAATTATTTCTTAGATGATGGTATATTGGCAGATCCCAGATGATTCTCAAGGAAACTGGGAAATAGGGGTACAAAATATGGAGGATGGTGTCATCCTATAAACAGAAGAAAAGCAAGTCTGTTCAAAGAGAGTTTATTGTGGTTTTGGTTTTCCCAAGGACTGAATAGTATAAGATGAGCATATCAAAAAACATTTGCTGGAAATGTGTACTATGGAGGATAAGGCATGTGTCTGGTGGATGAGACAGCATGTGCATCATGGGTGTGGTACAACAAGGGAACTTCTAGGGGGTCAGGGGTGGGGTCGTGAAAGGTAGAAAGAAGAGTAGTGAGCCATAGAAACAGTTTTAGCAGTGGGATAATAGATGAAAACTTCCTTTTAGGAAGATCACCTTGGTGGTAGTATAGTAGAAAAAGGAGAGGGAAAAGGAACTGGAGCAGCAAAACCAACCGGGAGTCAACTGCAATAACCTGAGCAAGACATGATAAGAATCTTGAGCAAGCTGGTGGTGAGGAGGGGGAGAAATCCAGGATGATGCTCTGGCTTGTTTATTTTGGTGCCAGGTTGTTTAGAGATGCTGTTACTCCTTATGGGGAATATGGGAGCAGGGTTTGGGAAAAAGCAAAGGAGTATTGTTTTGGGCATAGAGGCACCTGGCTGAGATTTCTGTGGATAGATACCTCCAGGGAGAGTTTGGGGCCTGAGACAAGCCTGGGGCTCTGGAAAGAGGTTGATGCTGGGGGTCAAGATTAGAGATCCCACTACTCCATGTTTCTGAAACCAGGGGAATGAACAAGATTATTGGGGAAAGCAAGTGGAGTGAGGAGGGGCCTATAGGTAGAACTTGGCAGCGAATGGGTGGATAGGAGGTGGGGCAGGGCAAGAGGAATCAGAAAACCTGCCTGAGGAGTATCAGTCAGAAGGGAAGGAGTTGAACTAAGAAAGCTGATGTCCTAGAAGCCATGGAGGCAGCAGTTTTAGGAAGGAAGGAATGGACTACCAAGTGTTCTAGAGTAGCCAAATAAAGAGAGAATTGGAAAGATTTAGTAAGTAGGGAGTTACTGCAGACCACTGAGGGTTCTGGTGGAATTTTCAAATTAGTCCTGACTTTAATGCATCATAATCATCCAAGCTTATCAGGGTTGGAACCTCGAAGTTGTATCTGATTCTTCCCTCTCTTCACATTCTTTCTCTTCTCTGCCTACGTTTAATGAAGAACCAAAGCCTGCCTAGTCTTCCTTTGATAAATTATCTCTCATACTGATCCCTTCTTCTTATAACCACAACAACTGCCTCTTAGCCCAACCCCAATCACTGGAATCATGGAAGTTTTCTAATTTGTGTTGTCTTCAGTCTCATGCCCCTCTAATCCATGCTCCATACCACCACAAGGGTAATATCTCTAGAAAACTGCTTTTATCATTCCAGCTTCCTAGGGTCAAACCTTTAGTGTTTCTCAAACTTTCCCAATGACAGAAGAGAAGGAAGGTGAACATTCAGGGGCTTGGGGGAAAATTTTGAAGGGTTTTATGGCAAGTAACAAAATTTTTGCAAGTGTTTTTATCATGCCAGTTTTGTATCTTTTGTATAAAAAATATCAATATTTGCATTGCTATAGAAGTAATATTTAGAACAAGTTAAAAATTTAATCTTCCTTGGCAAAGCTTCAGAGAAAATTGGCACTTTAGAATAATGCCCCATGATAATGTGTAACTTCTGATGCTCCCAGCAAGTACCCCTTTTGAGAAGCATAGACGTTTTCCATTATTTGGCTGCATCCTCTTTGTTAGCCTTCACTTCTGCCAGTCTGGTCTATTTGCTGTCCCCCAAATCCATTGTGAATATTCTGCTCCAATGGCTTTGCATATGCTTAGAATTTTCTCCCACTTTCCTCATCCATCTTCCAGTTCCAACTCAGCTATTCCCTCTTACATAGCTTTCCAAAACCACAGCTAACCTTCTTGTTTTCCCTTCTCTGAAATTTTATAGACTTGTTTGTTGTGCTTCTTTTGGTAATTCAACGATAAATGAAAATTGCAAAAAAAAAAAAAGAAGAAAAAAATCATAGTGGCTATTATTGTTATGGTACCTCAAGGTTGTATGTTTTATGTTTCCAACTAAATTATAGAAGCCCTGTGAGGCCAAGGTCCATGCCACTGACATCTTTATTTGTCACAGTTTTCAGCTCAACAGATAATTTTTGAATAGATGCCATCATTCTGTATGTAAACCAAATTGACATCCAAGTAGAAGGAACAGAAAGAAACTGTTTTCCTGGAATATATTTGTGAGTTTAAATTGAATATCTATTTTCATTAAATGAAATCTTTTATTCCCTCAGTAAAACAAGTCTATATTTCAGAAAGCCAATCTCTTTCCCTATTTATGTCCTTCCTTCATCCCTTTTCTTTGGTGGGACAAGTAAAAGGTATGACCATGGTCACCTCTGGTGGCTGCAGGAACAGTTTTCTGTCAAGCCTGCTGGAGACCAGGTGAGAGCTTTGTAGGCAGACGCTTCTCTACTTCTAAAGTCAAAAGGCAGAAAAGCTAAGAGAGGTGTGACAGGAAGTTGCTTTCTAATGACAATACAGAAACATGCACCTTTTTCCAAAGCCCTCCTCCCTCACTAGGACAGGTGTCCCTACTGTGTCACACTGCATCGTTAATGCTTGTTTGTTTGTGTTCTTCCCAAGAATGCCAGCCCTGAGAGAAAATCTGTATTTGTATAGCTCATTACTATACCCTCAACTCGGCAAAATATCATCGAATTGTGAACTGGGTCCTTTTCTTGAGAGAACATAAGGGAGAACCAAAAAATGTGCCAGTAGGAGGGAGAAGGAGTCAAGGATTAAGTGGTACGTTTTTTTTTGTTTTTTTTTTTTTTTAACCACTAAAGCTCTGAATGAGAAAACAGAGAAGGGAAAAATGCAGAGAATTTCTGGTGAGGTTGTTGGTGCAAATGGAAAGTTTGAATGAGGGAAGTAAAGTAGGAAAGGAGAAAGGTAATGTGGAATAAAGGGATGGTGCTATGGTTTTTTTTGTTTGTTTATTTTTTTGCATGGGCAGTCACCAGGAATCAAACCTAGGTCTCCAGCAGGTGCTATGCTTTTGAGGACTCAAAACATTTAATGTTAGTTAAAGGGCTTTAAATTCAGAGAGCTAAATGGAACCTTTAGAGTTCATTTTGTCTCCTGTTCCATCATCCTAGAAGCATTCCAGTTCTAATTAGCAAGGGACTATTGAATCGCCATAGTCTATGAACGCAAATTCCTAAATGTGCTTAGAATCAGAGGTCTCTTCTTCCTCCCTCTATTGGTTTCCTATTGTTGATGTAACAAATAAGCACAAACTTAATAGCTTAAAACAACATAAATTTATTATCTTACAGTTCTGTAGGTTAAAAGTCTGATATGGATCTCACTGAGGTAAAATAAAGGTTTTAGCATGGTGCTGCTTTCTAGAGGCTTTGGGGGAGAATCCCACTTCCACCTTCTAAGGGCCACTCACATTTCTTGGCTTGTAGCCCCTCTCCTCCATCTTCAAATGCAGCGATGTTGCATCTCTCTGACCTGCTTCCATTGTTGCATGTCTTTCCTTGACCCTCTTATTCTGCCTTCCTCTTTCACTTTTGAGTACCCCTGTGTTTACATTGGGCACACCCACATAACTCAGGTTAATCACCCTATTTTAAGATGAGTTGAGTAACAACCTTAAAAGCTTCATCTGCATCCTCAATTTCCCTTTGCCACATAGCCTAACATGTTCACGGTTTCTGTGGGTTTGGAAGTTGACCTCTTTGTGTGTGTGTGTGTGTGTGTGTGTGTGTGTGTGTATGTGTGTGTATGGGGGGGCATTATTCTGCCTACCACGATCTCTATTGCCACCACCCAAGCCCAAGTCACCATTATCCCTTACCTGGATTATTGCAAAAGTAAGGGCTCTGGAGTGTGTCTATCTGCGTTCAAATCCTGGTTGTGCCCTCTGTTAGCTCTATGTTGGATATTAGGAAGGCTCCTGAGTCCCCTTCAGTCTAGTTTCCTATTTGTAAAATGGGGACTCTGCTTTGTTGGAACTGTTGTGTACCACAGAAAAGCCATGCTCTTCCAATTCAATTTTGTGGGGGCAGACCTATTGTTGGGTGGTACCTTTTGATTAAATTGTTTCCATGGAGGTGGGACCCATTCAATTCAAGGTGGTTCTTAATCCTTTAACTGGAGTCCTGTATGAAGAGAATATAAGACAGAAAACAGAGAGAGAACTCAGCACTGATGCAGAGAGCAGAGACATGAGATCAAGCGACAGACATTTGGAGATACAGAAGGAGGATACCCCAGGAGATGCCAGTAGCAGAAAGAGCCATTTGAAAGAAACTAGAAGCCAGGAAAGAAAGCAGACAAAGCCATGTGCCTTCCTATATGACAGAGAAACCCTGGACACAATTGGCCTTTCTTGAGTGAAGGTATTCTCTTGTTGATGCCTCAATTTGGACATTTTCATGGTCCTAGAGCTTTATATTTGTAATTTAATAAATTTAAATTTATTTTAATAAATTTAATAAATGCCAGTATATTGCATTCCGGCAGCTTTAGCAAACCAAAACAGGGACACAATAGTATATATATTGTAGGGTTGCTGTGAGAACTGAATGCGATAATCTCCATACTTGGCACATAGTGAATACTCAACAAATGCTAACTATCATTATTATTGTTATTTTTATTAACTAGTCTCATGGCCTCTATTCTCAACCATGTGTACTACATCCTTCATACCAAAGTAAGGGTGTTTAAGAAATTAAACAGAGGTTGCTCATGTCCCTTCTTATCATCTCATGTGAAGTCATTCATCGTCTGGTTTTTGCTCCCCAACCTTATGTTCATCCTCTCCTATATTTAAGTCACATTAGACTCTGAAATTCTCCAAATGTGATGGTTATCTCATGTTTCTGTACCCTTCTTTATACTTGGTCCTCCTATTGTCTTGACCTCCTTCCCCTTCCATGACTATCTGTACAGCTTTACTCACCCATCAGAACCAATTCTTTGGTGTCCTGGTCAGAACTGCTGGTCACCAAGCCAACTCTTCCGTGTATCACTGCACCAGGTATATGTTTTGGCAATAGTGCTACTCCCACCTATGTGTGCCACACTAGCCTGGCAGCTTCTAAGGGTAGGGACCATACTTTACTTTTCCCTGGAGCCTGGATCATGCTAGACAGTCAGTAAAAGACTATTGAAAGCATGTATGATGAGATTAAAAAAAATTATTAGCGTGTTTTCCCTCATGATTCCATATGTCCTCCCTTCCTTTGTTGACGCAGGCATCAGTTTGCTTCAGGGAGATTAGGGTATTTAGAGCAGAAATGCAAAAAGAAATGAATATCCATCTATTGAAGGCCAAAATAGAATGCTGTTTTAAAATTTTTCTTTTAGTTTGTAAAACTTTTTAGTTTTAAATAGTATTTCAATAGTTTTGAAAGATCAGGATTTATACATGAGAAAAAGATTTCAAAACGTCTTTAGCCCTTTATACAGGATAGAGGAAAAGGTCATGGCAAAATTAGCTGGGCTCTTAAAAATGTTAAAGGAGGTCTAATGAATGCTCCCAGTTTGCAGAAGGGTTAGGGTCCAAAATGTCACTTGCAAGTCGGTTGTTTGAAACCCCAAAGGGAATCTTTTTACATAGAAATAGTGTGCTCACTGGTGACTAGGTTCCTGGACCATGTACAGCTCAAAATGCCACCAAAAGCCAATATATTTGAAATAAATATTATAAAGGTATGATGTCAGAGATTAAACAAAACAGGAAGAAAAAAAGAAGTCAAATTAAACCATGTTAATTTTGAATGCTACTATTGAAGAAAAACACATTTAATTAAAAAGGGATAAGAAGTATATGAAGACTCTGAAGAGGATTTCTCAGCAATTTTCAGGGCTTTACTGACTCTCTGAAAATCTGATTTTCACTTGAAATCTACACATTTCCTTTCCTTGTTATTGCTGTTTCACATGCATCGATCATAGACTTAAGCATTTTCAGGGAGTGAGGGGGATGGGAGAATTCCTTCTATGTGCCAGGCCCTGAAAGGCACCTGATGTACATCAGGGAAGAAGACAAAGTTTCTGCCTTTAAGAAATTTTCTCTCATTGGTTATTCAGACAATAAACTAATAAAACAACAGATATATAATAAAATATCAAGCAGTAACAAGTGGTTTGAAAAAAAAAATGAGGTAAGGGGTTAAATATTAAATATAGTGGTCAAGGAAGATCTTGACCAGAGATCTGAACAGAGCTCCTCAAAGAGGAGTTCAGCGCTCTGAACTGAACAGAGCTCCTCATAGAAGTTAGGGAGCAATCAAGGTAGACATATCAGGGAAGGACTTCCAGGCAGAGGGAACCACAAATGCAAAGGCCCTGAAGCAGGGAGGTGCTTGGGCATGTTCAAGGAACACCAGAAGGCCAGGGTGAGGGGAGTGAGGTCAGGAAGGATGAGTGTAGAACATGAGGTCAGGGAAGTAGAATGGGGCCATTTATGGAGGGTCTTATAGGCCATGGTTAGGACTTGGGGTCTTAGTGTAAGTATGATTTTGCTCTGTGTAAAATTCTAAATATTTCCAAAGGAAATGAGAAAGAATTGGACACAGGAGAAGGAAAGCCATGGCTGTATGCATTTAATATTTTGTGGTAGAAATCACTATACTCTTAATGTGAAATGATGGATAAAAGAGGGAGAAAGCATATGTGTCTAACTCCTGAGTAAAAAGATAATAAAGAGGCAGTAGGGTGTCTTAGTTTGCCAGAGCTGCTGTTTCAAATACCACACAATGTGTTGGCTTAAACACCAAGAAATTATCGACTCACAGTTTGGAGGTTGGAAGTTCAAAATAAAGATGTTGGCAAGGCCACACTTTCTCTTAGAGTTGGTGGGGTTCTGGTGATGATAGCCTTCTGTCACAAGGTGCTCTCTTTCTCCTCTCTGACTTCTTCTTTCTTTGGTTTCTACTGACTGATTAGGTCTGAATTTTCCTCTCTTTATATGGCCCCCTTTCCTATGGATTAAGATCACACCTTAACTTATAATAACATTGTCAAAAGGTCCTATTTACAAATGGGTTCACACTCAGAGGAACATGGATTAAGAGTTGAACATATCTTTTGTGGGGGACGTGATTCAATTCTCAACAAGGTAACTAGTGAAGATAATAGGGATTATATAATTTCTAGCACTGGCCACCAGGTGGTATGTTTAGTTCCGGGCAGCTTGGTTGCTGTATGGAGCAAAGCCGGGCTGGGAAGGGAAAAGAACAATTACAAATTAGACAGAGAAAGTCTGTACTTCTGTGCATAGCTTGTCACTTGCTGCAATCATGGAAAATAATGACACTAAAATAGAAGTTATTGATAATTGTGAATAATTTACATATTTCTTTGCCATTTCAATAACACTAATGATTCTTCCCTGGCTTCCACATATTTTGTTCAAGAATCAAGAGGCGAATCCAAGACCTCCATGTGCTCTGGATAAGACCATTCCATCTACCAATATCAACAGTATCAATGGGAGAAGTGTAAAGGGACCCAGAGCTCTGTGTGCTCCCAAGAAGGCTACAACTCCTTCTTTCCCCAACACACAGCCTTTTTCTTAACTATCAGGCCATCAAGACTGACCTCATTTTACCCTTTTTTCTCCTCGTTTCCCACAAGCATTCCAGAACTCCCAAGCCACCCCTCAGCCTTAAACTCTAATCCTCATAAGAGTCTCTGCAAGATGGGGTAACCTTTCCCCAGTCGTGCTACTCCCTATACACCTTTCCTGCCTTATTATAATTCATGGCACTTATAGCACCTGCCATTTGTAGAATGTATATATGGTAATGTAAGTTCAGTGCAGGTGGATTTTTTCCCCCTGTTTTGTTCATTTTTGTGTTCTCAGGGCATAGGGCAGTGACAAAACTATATTTAGTAAATATTTGTTCAAAGGATAAACATTGCTCCTAGGGAAGGACAAAGGGCTGATCTAAGCAGGTCCTGGCATAAGAAATGGAATGCAGGATCTTCAAGAGCTTCCACCCGCAAGGAGACCGAGTATTTCCTGCTTCCCTGCCAATTTTCTCTGCTTCCTTTTATCCCTAAGACCCTTTGGAACTCTTGTTAAAAGAATAGTTTAAAGGACAAGTTTCATATGATTCCTTAGTGCTCTTTTCTGCAATATTTGCATTTGGCTATAGACTTTTCACCAAGGAAGGTTTGCTGGCCCTAAAATGGGATCACCACAGGTGAATGTACAACCTAATTTTCTTAGTGCCTTGGAATGTTGCTCCTCTCCCCACTCACACGAGAAAGGCTTTGTAGCATGGGTCTTTGCATCATCTCTTTCACACCCTAAAGTTTATATAGGGTTTCCCCCTGGGGACATTAAAAGTGACTCAGTTTGAATAGCTTGCATAAGGCCCATATGGCTGCTGCCCTCCCACCCCTTGGCTGGGCAAAAGGTGGTGGTCACCCTAGTGGCTGCAGGGAATAATCAGTTACAGGAGGATACAGATTTTTTGCCCTTTATGATGTCCTTTTCCTCATAGGTTTGTCTGCTTTATAGCTTGTGAGCACCTTGAGGGCATGGTTTGGTCTTGTCCATCTTTGTAGCCCCACAAACCAAGTTCTACTCCCACCCCCAACCCCCCTCAGGAAGTATGGGTGGATGGTGAATTTGGCGGGGATTGGCCTGGCAATGACTTTCATTTCTAACAAGGAATGTCAAATTTTGGCCACAGGCCTTTCTGTAGGTGCCCACCTGTGAGCAAGTTCCTCCTGACTCTTGATTTGCTCCATATACATTTTTTTTAACTTTTTTTTTTATCATATAGTATATCACATATACAAAGCAAAGAAATAAAAAAGCAATAGTTTTCAAAAACACTCTTGAACAAGTAGTTACAGGACAAATCCCAGAGTTTGTCATGGGCTACCATGCAACCCTCTCAGATGTTTCCTTCTAGCTGTTCCAGAATATAGGAGGCTAGAAGGCATAAATATTTTCTTATCGTCACAATCGATTTTTTTTGTGTGAAAAATAACATATATACAAAAAAGCAATAAATTTCAAAGCTCAGCACTACAATTAGTTGTAGAACATATTTCAGAGTTTGACATAGGCTACAATTCCACAATTTTGGGTTTTTACTTCTAGTTACTCTATGATACAGGGGACTAAAAGAGATATCAATTTAATGATTCACTATTCATATTCATTTGTTAAATCCTGTCTTCTCTGTATAACTCCACCATCTCCTTTGTCTAATCTAATGCTCTTTACTGGAGAAGTGTTAAGTCAGAGCAGTTTTGTGGAAGTCTATAGACTATTTTTTATATAATTTTTTTTGAGAACTGGCAGGGAGAATGCTGCTAAAAAGTAGGCAGGGGGCGGGCGATAGGGGTGCAGTGGCAGAGTTATCGTCTGCCATGTCGGAGACCCTGGTTCGGTTCCCTGTGTCTCCCCATGCGAAAAAGAAAAAATAGGGCACATCTATTTTATTTCAGCATCTGCAATTCAGAAGGAGGCTGTATCACAGTTAAATGGACACTTGCTCTTCTCCTTTTCTTATCTAAACAGGCTTTTTCATCTACTTTCTCTTTTTATGAACAGACAGACCAGCGAGTGCCACGGAGTTGACTCCCCATGTGTTCTGATGCTAATGATGCCTGCACTGTCATCTCAGGATGATTTAAACACTGCCAGCCAGACTGTAGAGATCCTCCTTTCTCCTTCATGTAGCTTGACCATTTCATGTACATTAGCATTTCCATAAAAAGTTAAATTGGAGAAGGGAGGTGGAAAGCAAATGAGTCAATTTTGCTGCAACTTGGTAGCGTCACTAAATCTGAAGGAAGGGGGCAAGGTTGAAATCAATAGCTAAGCTAACAATTTGCGACTATTTATGGCACAGTGCTTCCCATTAAATTAAGTTGATGAGTTCTTTTTAATTAGCTCAGAGAACCTTGTATGAGTATCTATCAACATGATTTCACTGACATGGGAAAGCAATATTGTTACTATGACTGTGAGAATGGTGATTTACAATATAAAAAGATATGTCTTTTATCTTTTTATATTGTAGCCTTCAAAGTGGCATATAAGCATCCTTTCTGTACGATTATCTATTGTGATGCAAGGGTAAAATGTTAGAATTTCTATTTCTATTTATTTGTATCTAAAATAAGAACAAAACTGAGGTCTAATAATATTTACTATATGGATTGAAAGTGATTCATGTATAAATTTCATTAATGAATGTACATATATTTTGGGACACAGGCTCAAAATTTTTTACTCAAAAGGGTTGATGATCAAAGAAATTGGGTGCAATGATATAAAGAATCTTTAGGACCAAGTTCTCTTAAGACACTGAAAGTTTCTCTGGATTATATAACATTCAGAACAAGAAAGATGTATTCATTTAGGTAATTATTATACCAATAAAATTTAAAAGCACAACTCAGGACTATTAGCTCCAGAACTATTACTGCATGTTACCTTATAGCTCATGTCAATACAAGGTATCAAGGCAGAAAATTTAAAATGCCATGAAAGGAGTAACTAGAATTGCATCAAATTGTGATTTGAATATGGAGAATGACAGGAGTTTCTTTCTGAGCCACTGTGGAGGAAATCATAACAAAATGATCTACTAGGGAGAGGTCCCAGTGCTGAGTGTAGGTGGCAATGGGTTCTGCGCAGGAAGTTAGTGGAGCTACTTTATCACCTGCAAGGATGCCAGGGATGACCAGCCATTCTGCAGTCATGCTTGGCATGCAGAGCTATCTTTGTCTTTTCTCTTGTCAACTTTCACTACTTCTTGAGGTAGAAGATGGTAGCTCAAGGTAGGGAGGGCAGTAGCCAATGTGTAGGGAGGATCCAGTGGGCTCAAGGCCTATGTCAAGGCCAAGGTCAGCTTCTGTGCCTAGTAATATGCTACTCATTGATGTCTACATTCAAAATGACATTTCAAGGGAGGTGCAAGGGTAATTCAGTGGTAGAATTCTTGCCTGCCATGCGGGAGACCTGGGTTCGATTCCCAGCCCATGCACTTCCCAAAAACAAACAAGCAAGCAAAAAAGAAAGAAAAAACAAACAAACAAAAATTCAACAAATGGTGCTGCAATAACAGGATACTTACACAGAAAAAGAATAAAATGAGACCCTGGGCAGCATAAAAAAAAAAAAAAGACATTTCAAGAGCAAGCCAGCATCAATATTTAAGGAGTTATGGTCACTTTTCTATGTCCTATTAATTTGCTAGACCTTCATCTTTATGTATTTTTTGATGTTTTCCTCCTCAAATCACTAAAGAGGCTTTGAAATACATAAGAGGAAGCTCCTTCTTCAAACTCCATCTCTTGCTTACAATTATGAGGTTTGTTTTCTGCCTGTGGACAGCCTATAAGCTCATTGGCATTTATTGGCAGCATCCTAGAGTGTCCCTGCTAAATCACCAGGAATGCCACTTACTGGGAAACACAGCTCTAGTTTAACACCTGCTCTTTTCACGTTATTTTTCTCTCTATCTGTTTGCGGCTGTTCAATGACTTGTCACTGCAGCCTGCAAACAAACTAAGATTTATTTATGTTGCCTTTGATTAGTAACTGGTTGTTTTATTGTGGCTTTAAATTTAGCCTCTCCTTAACTATTATGCGTGTTTGGGAGGAGAGGCTGGCTTTGCAGATGATCTGGCAGCTGTATGTATATTGCCTAACTCCTTTATCGCATCATTCTACAACTAAACTTCTTTGTATTTAGCTACAGAAGTGTTTTGAAGACCTCCTCTGTCTAGGGCACTATTAAATGCCCTAGGCTTGTCCAGAGTGATGCCCTGATAAATCCCAGGAAAAAAAATGCTACAGAAGATTCAAAGAAACAGAAAGCATAACCCTGCCCTCAATGTGCTTACATTTAGGGGAATAAGCAGAGGAAAAAGCATGGACTTGCAGTTTGACAAACCTGAGCCATGGTTTTATAATCTGTAAAGTGAAGATAGTAATCTCTATCTTGCAGGGTGGTTTTGAGAGATAGAAATACTAGATGTAAAACACCTAGCAGAATGCTTCATCCCAGTAGAAGCCATCATTATTAATGGTCTCTAAAAAGATGATCTTCCGAAGGCAAATCAGAGGCAGAGAGGGACTGAAGGTAGTCAATAAAAGCTCCATTGATGAAGAGAATTTTTGTTGCTGTTAAGAGGAAGAATATGCATGTCTTGATTCATTTCTCTGACTCACACAATGCTGACCTGCTTCCTTGTTGAAATCCTAGATACTGGTGCTAACGGAAGGCCTAGAGCCAGCAGACTCTGAGAAATGGACTGTGGCAAAGATCGAACATCTCCCCCCCTACTGGGGTTAATGAGGAGTCCCATGAGCTCTCTGTAAGAGCAGGAGGGGGCTCCTCAGGCTGTTGCAGGCATTGGGCTTAGCAGAGACAGAAGAGAGTCAGAGAAGGAGGCAAAAGGCTGTAGGGGATGCTGGGCCTCTGAGGCACCCCAGTAAGGGCAGGGAAGGAGAAAGAAGGCATGAGCAAGGAGAGGGAATATGGTAGAAAGCTGGATTTGGCCGCCTTCTCGTCCTTTCCTGAGGACACACTTTCTAGATCAAATATCTTGCCTTCTCCCTCCTTTCCTACCCCCAGACCAGGTGGAATGGAGAGAAAATTCTTGTTAAAAACAATCTCTGAGGGTCATTTGAAATTAACAGGAGGTATCCCAGCACTCCTCATGTCTCACCATTCTTTTTTTAAATTTTCATTTCCACACTCTTTTATCTCATTCTACTCAGTTTTCTTCCCCTTTTATTACTTACTAGGGTCAATGTTAAGAGAGGAGACAGAGAGGAAAAGGGAAATGGACGGAGGGAAATCTATGCATCTAGTTTCCTTCTGGGTGCAGGGAGAATTGCCCACTTCCAGTGCATTCTAAACTTTCCATTTTATTGGCATTTCATTTAAAAAACCTTTTTGGTTCATACTTACAGAGGTCTGTAGATCTCATTTCTTTATTTTACAAATCTGATGGGAGAAGGCAGATCAGAAGAAAGTGGAGAAGATAGAAAAGACAAATAAGAGAGATGGGGTGCTCTTGGTGGTGTGCCAACCAAGTCCTGGCTGCTGTAGGTATGAATTTCTACCCTTTTTCTCTGCCCTGTTTGCCACTAAGTGCAGGAAAACCCTATGTATGGCCAGGGGTCTTTTAATTCTAGTTCTGCCTTCCTTCCAGAAGCCTTCTTTTGCCCCCACAATGTCAGGTTATTTCCTCCTCCTGTGTGACTTTATTCTACCTTGGGGTTTTCCCCTCTGTAGCAACTACTGCACCCTACTGTGTAATTTCCCTTTGCTTGCCTTTCCCTTTCAGTAGACTATTATCAACTTGGGTAGAGGGACTGTGTATCCTCCTAAGATGAGGTAGATACCTAATTGATGTTTGTGGAATATTCAATGAATGAATGAATGAATGAATCTTACCATCTGAAAGATAGCACCACCTCACTCTCTTCCTCCATCTTCTGAAGCTTACCTAGCTCCTGCCCCATTTCTCCAGAATACTCCTCTCTGCTGTCTGTTGTGAAAGTTGAATGAAGTTCAGCTAGCATCTGCAGAATCTTCTCCAGCCTCCATTCTCAGATTACAAAGACATATTTTGGCCATGCTGACAGTGTATTTTCTTTGTGACCCCCAAAGAAGACTGAATTCAAGAATATCAATGTAGCCTTCTTGAGGGGAAGGATGGTCCTGAAAATTGTTGGAAGCAGAGATAATTCTTTGGCCTCTCCCAGTGCGTACAAAATCTCAGATGACAGATCAGGGCTGGGCAGAAAGGTACACACTTCACATCATCAGGTCTGATGTGTCTCACCATGCAGATGCTTCCACATTCATTGTAAACAAGCTGAAATATGGTGATCTTCACTTTCAGTTGAATACAGGGCGATAATTTCTTGGAAGATGCAAAGGACGCAAAACCTAATGGAATAGGGAAGGTAGAACAAGTCAACATGAGTCTGAGGGAGGGAAATTGCTTTTTGCTCTGGTTTCTGAGTAGGTGATGGTCAGAGCTGGCGGAAAGCCCAGGACATGTTAGCAGTCCCGGAAAGGAGATATTTTTGCTGTAAATCTTGTGCTGCTTCTCACCCCCTCCTTTCTCATTCCCTACCCCACAGCGCCATAGTTCTGTCTTATGGGGGATTCTCACATAGTTTCACACTTCTTGGTAAGTACAACCAAACCACCTCCCCTGAGCCCCAGAGCACTTTGTAATTCTATTATAGCAAGGGTCACATTGTGTCTTGAACTAGTTGTGGGTGTATCTGTCTCTTTCACACGGTAAACATATTGAAGTTTCTCACTCATTTACTTTTCTGCACTAGTGCTTGCAGAGGACTTTCCCCACTGTAAAGGTTCTCTCCATATTTTCATTTACTTGAATTAAATGTGCTCTTTTGTCAAGATGCCAGAAGGACAGGGAAATTCACCAAGTCCAATAGTATCCTTGACTTCCAGAAGGGAAATAAGTGTCCTATCAGGAATGCTGCTTGGACTTTGCTACCACTTACCTCAAGACAATTTCTCAGTCCCATGTTGCTGCCCCAAATTACCCTTAACTTTCTGCTATTGCCACTGACCCAGGGTATCAGCTGTTTTTTCTCTCCATTAGGGCATTCTCTCTCAATCTGTCTCTTGATACTCTTTATACTTAAAAGTTCCTTAAGACTCATCCCAGAGCAAGTCACAGTCCCCCCAGATGCCCCTTTCCTACTTCTGTCAGAGGGAAGTGCACAGCCCCTCTTACTACTTTTCATAAGGGAGAAGAGACTGGGAGAAAAATAAACCAAAAGATCATACAGAGGATGCCTTGTCTTTAATTCCTGACTCCATCTGAAGACAGACTGGGGACCCTGATGGAATGTGTGTTCTACTTTTATTCATGATGGCGAATCTCCTTTATCTCATCTCCCTTCTTAAGAACAGGCTGAAGAATAAAACTGAGGTATAGCCATAAGAACAATAGCTGAGAGCCTAATGGGTAGCAAGGATTATACTAAGTCTTTACCTACTATTTCATTAATGTTTTAAGTAATTCTACAAGGTAAATATTATTGTGACAGTCCCATTTTACTGACACAGAAAGAAACAGCCTCAGAAAGCTTAAGTTATATATTTGAGATCCTATAGCTGTAAAGTGATAGCCAGAATTTTATCTTACTCCAAAAAAACAATATGATCAACTAATAGCCACCTCTCAATATGTATCTTCTAAAGTCTAGTGAGAACTTTGCATCTTGGAGGATGTAAGACTGGGTAAGCATCCATTTCACTGTTTTTGATAGAAATGAACAACAGTAGTCGATTTCTTTATTGCTTGTCTAACAGGAAATGGTCTGGCTCATTACTTATGAACCAGTTCTTGGAACTAAGACCATAAGCCTTTAGTTGGTACAGGAAATGGCGTGGTTTTGCAAGCTCAGGAAGCAGTGACCAGAATAAAATATTTGGCAAATTTTTTTACACTATAATTGAGAATTGAGGGCATTGGAGAAATACCTGAACATCTTTCCATGCCAACAAAAACTTTTCTACAACACAATTTTAATGGCTCTGTAGTATTCCGTTGTATGGCTGTTCCACAATTTAATGACATGAAATCTGAGTAATGGTAGTGTTTGCCAACAAGAGCAGGAACAATTTGAGGAAAGAGAATCTGAGGATTGGATGGCCAATAGCCAGCTTTGCCAATTTTAGAAATTTTGGGGGAATTAGCTCTGTCTAGGGGGTGTTACTTAAGAAAATACCCTAAAATGGGCTGGCTTAAACAATATTAGCTCATGATTTTCAGGCTGGGAAAAAGTTCAGTCAAGGCATCATCAAAACAATGCTTTCTTCCCAAAGACTGGCATTCTGGGGCTGGCTGCTGGTGATCCTTTGTCCTTGGCTCCCCTGTCACGTGGCTATGCTCATGGTGGCCTCTCCCAGCACCTCTCTTCTCTTCTGGGTTCGGTTGACCTTCAGCTTCTTGCCTCCTGTGGCTTTCACTTTATCTATCTGAATTTCATTCTGCTTGTAAAGGACTCCTGTAACAGGATTAAGACCCATCCTGAATGAAGTGGGTCATGTCTTAACTGAGGTAACCTCATCAAAAAGTCCTACTTACAATGAGCTCACCCCCACAGGGATGGATTAAGTTTAAGAACATTTTTTTTCTGGAGTACTTACAGCTCCAAACTACCATAGGGAGTAGCCTACGTATTCTCTGAGCCTTTTCAGTCAGTTAAAGGGAGGGAGACATATCTTGTTTTAGCTTCATTTCAACTAATTCCATAAAGGCCATCCAATTAAATCTTGTGGTCTTGGAGAAGGTCGAAGATTCAGGTGTCAGTTCTCTTAAACCATCTACACAAAATATAAGCCTCCTAATCTGATGGGGTCAGGCTTATTTGTATCTTAGGTTTGCTGAGAACTTTTATTAAGGGAAGAAGATAGAAGCCTAGCACAATTACTAAGTGCCAGTCATGATAAGAATGCCCAGAATGTGATCCTCAGTCTTGGCTGACTTTGAAAGAATAACATGTTCTGAAGAGAAAGATGAGGAGGATTAGTCTGATCTTACCTACTGGCTAAGGATCAAAACTTTAAGAGAAGCATAAGAGATCATCTTTCCAAAGCAGGAAGAGTCTACAAATATCAGGTACACTGAATTAAGTCATTAATCAGAGTCATGCCCTAGAATTGTGCCCATGTACTTGCCAAACCATTTTCTGTTTTGTTTCAGGTCCAAGATAATAGATTTGCACAGCAGAGAGGGACCCTGAAGGAATTTAGTCTAGGAATTTCCTTTAGACTAGACAATAATTATGGTATCTTCCAGGCAGAGAAGAGTGGTAATGGAAAAGGAGATCATGAATCATCCAACTATTAGCTCAGTAAGGAAAAGGACCAAGCATTTTCACTATTGAATCGTTAGCACCTGGCATAACACCTTTCATATATTAGAAGATGCTTAATTCATATTTAAGCATAAATAAAGGAAGCAAATGTTCAAACAGAACTCTGGATTGTTCACTGCCACAGTTGGTACCTCAGAAGATTATGTGGCAAAGTTCCCACCCTCTCTGGGTTTGGGTCTGGTCCCTCCTCAGCTTAGCTTTATAGGTCAGGAATTTTCCAAGAGATAATTTTACTTCAATCCTCTCAGGAATAGAAACCACCAAGAAGGGATAGTGTGTAACTAGGAATTTATGAGATGGAGTGGGTGAGAGGGAAGATTGCTGATTTGATTCTATGCTGGCAAGGACCTCTATTCATCAGAAATACTTTGAATTGTGGGGGCAAGTTGAGAGGCTTTGTTAAGGGCTGTAGCATAACAGATAACCTGGTTGGCCTTGATTATTAGATAGCCTATTACAGTGCAATGGTTGGACACCATGGGTTTACATGTAAAGAATTCAAGCTGTAATAAGCAAAACATGTTTGCATCATTTCTGGGAAGAAGGAAAGCTTTTCATTTAAAAAGAATTATCCTGGAGGTGACACAGCAGAGCAGAAATTAGATTCATGATTAGTTCCTGCCTTTTGGAGGACTAGCCTTGGACAAGTGAAATAAGCTAGAGAAGAGAAGTTCTGTCTGCCTTTTGTATTCCTCCTTACCTCACAAAGTTAGTATGAGAGCTCTTTGGGTGAGGGGAGGGGTGGTCTCTTCTGTAATAGGCTGTCATGGGAGAGTCTCATTATGTTGAAAAGAAAGAGAAGCCCCTGACAAATGATGGTAGTTGGAATAAGAATGAAATTTCTTGGCAATGAAATGGCAGGATAGCCAGTATTTCAAAAAGTTATTTCTGGCCTAGTCTGCCATTAGGCTATGTAGCATCTCCTCAAGCTGTTCATAAGTCAAATGATACATATTGATTCAAAAGGGGGAATGAGAGCCTATAACATCCTCAGATGGACAAGCATCAATAATGTCTCCAGATCCTGTGAAAAGCCAGACTTCAGCCATGATTCTTGGCTGAGAAGAATGAGAAGGAACTATGGCCTTGCCCCTGCCTCGATCTGCAGTGACAGTTGGGTGAGCAGAGTTATTCCTGTTCCTCTCCAAGCCTTATCTCTGCACCTTGCTTCTGGAGAAGCAGTGCTGTGTAAAGGTTCAGAGTACAGAGTACAGAGTACTTTGAGCCAGATTGCCTGGCACAGCTACTTAACCACTGTGTCCCTCAATTTCCTCATCTGTGAAATGCGGAGAAAAGAATAGAGCCTATCTCACTGGGTTGTTGTGAGGATTAAATGAGTTAGTACATGCAAAGCCCTTGTAACAAATGCCTGACGCATTTCGTGAGTGGTCAATAAATACTTGATATTATTTTATATAGGCTTATGCCTTCAGTTAAGTCTTCTGCATTTCCAATTCTGAGAAACATGGTAGGACATATATTTTCCAAGCAACAGGCAATTAGTAATTCTCTAATAATAGAGAATAAGGATGACATAGTGAATGAACACCCACAAATAAATGCTACACCTCATTTTAACCAGAATATACAACATCCTTCCCCAGGAGACTTTTCTTCAGACAAGGAAATCAGTAGCTTTTCTTTCTGACTCTACATACCTTCTACTGTAGGTACCAACTTTTATTTAAGAAAAAACTCTGTGGCCAAAGGGAAAACAGGCAAAGCAAAGAGCCCTAGTAAACCATGTAGTTTTTAATTCACGCATCCTAATATTAATGGGCTACACAGATTTAAGTAATACTGAATTCATTATTTACCACTTGTGCTATAACTAAAATAGCATTTCTAACACTTATGCCCCATTATTTCTCATTCTCCCCACTGCAAGAATTGTTATCTATGTTTCACCCATTTCAACAAGTATTCCTGATATAGCTTCCATGTCCCAGGAACTATGCTGGACTTGCATAAGACAATGTCCCTTCCTTCAAAAAGGAGGAAAGGAAGACATATATGCACAAAACCAATAGTAGGTTAAAGTATTAAATGTGAATATTTGGAGGCTCAGAGCCTTGGAATATATAATAATTTCCTTCAGCAGTGCATGTTGATAAAATCTTCATAATGTTTTAGTCAGAAAAATATCTTAAGGACATTCATACTGAATTGACCCAAGAACCAAGTCTTATTTCAGGGTTCTAGTAAATTTCACATTGACTAAATGAATAAGAAATATAAGACCAGTTTAGGAGCCTTGGAGCGATAGAGACATAAGGTGAATGTGAATAAAATTTAATCTTTGCATGGTGAGTCAAGCCTTTGCAACTGATTTACCAACAGAATTGAGTTCAGACTCAATATTTTATCAATTTTCAGAGTAAATGATGCAACCTACTGAGTGATCTCCTATGAGTGAGTTTTCCTTTCCATATAGGTAGGGATCCTTGACCCAGTCTAGCTCTTCTCCCTAGGGGTACTGTTTTCCATTTTTGCCTGGTCTTATGTAGTTAAGTTTTGTACTAAAATAGAGCAAAACTAGAGTGAGTTGGAAATGTGGCTCGTGAGTGGGAGTCTGGTGGGTTAGTGACCGTGTTTGAGGCATCATCAGTTCCTCTTTTCTGGTAGCTTTACTTCAAACTCCACTTTTTATTTATTTATTTATTTTTTAATTTGCATATGGGCAGGAGGCACCAGGGATCGAACTCCAGACCTCCAGCACAGCAGGTTGGAGCTCTGCCTGCTGAGCCACGGCAGCCACCCCAAACTCCACTTTTTAGACACCACTTGCAGGTTTACTCTTAACTCCCAATTTTTCTCCAAATCTGTAAATGTATATATTCCACAAAACCTCAAATTTAATATGTGTAAAAAGGAGTTCATTATATTTATCCTCCCCATTTATCGTCCCCCAATCTGTTTCCCTTCCTGGGTGAGGCCAGGAATGACACCAATATTTAACCAGTTGCCAGAGCTAGATATTTGAGATTCATCCTTGTATCACTCATCACTATGATCCAATAAGTCACTAAGTCACACTGCATCTCTTAATATCTCTTGAATTTGTTTCAGCCTCTTTACACCAAGTGGCTTTCAATATCAAAGCCTGGGGCAGGAAGCACTGGCAGAGATTATGGTTGCCTGGGGGTGAGGATCTCTTCTCCTTGGAGCAAACACTGCTATCCTCATTTCTCATCTGGATTAATGTAATAGCTTCAATATTGCCTTCCTCCAATCCATCATCCAAACTGTTGCCAAACTGATGATTCTAAAATGCAACCCTTCTGTAAGAATTGTTAGCATTCTTTTGACTAGAAATAATGAGGAGGACTTGCCATAGTAGGTAATAAAACAGGTTTAGCTCTGAAGTGTGAATAGGAAGACAAACAAATGGAATAACAAAGAAAGTCTGGAAAGAAATCCAGGAATCTATGGACATTATTAATATATGAGAAAGATGACATTTCAAATCAGCGGGGGGAAATATCAATTAATGCATAGCTGTCCTTCTTGGTTCCTAACTTCAATGACAGGGGGTTCTTCTTTATCTATTTATTCCTCATGACCATACCTGAAGTGGAATATAAGAATACACCTTTGGGTCTGTACAGTTTTCCTAGCATGACTTATGCTGCTGCTGATTTGGGATCAGGGTGGTCATCACTTCTGCTCATAGTCCATTAGTTAGAACCTGGCCATACCTGGTTGCAAGGGTGGCTGGACATGTAGTTGCTAGCTGAGTGATCATGTGCCCGGAAAGAAGGAAAAAATGGAGTCAGAGAGACATTTAGCAGTCTATCTCCTTCATTAATTTCACAAATAT